>NAPT01000017.1:0-99532 GCA_002927785.1 Cladonia uncialis | reverse complement strand
CCCTCCCTCCCATCGCACAAAAACCCAACCACCCTCCCGCCATCCCTCCCAAACCAATACGTAAGGTACCCTCGCTCTCAGGCTATCCACGGCACCCTCGGCTTCCCATCCAGATTACGCAATCGGTCTTACTTGCACGCGCGGTTAGAAGAGGTTCCTTCATCACGTGCGCAGTATAAACGGGCAGGCATCCTGTGATACATTCGGTCTTATTCTTGTGCATCTATCGGTCCTACTACTGCTGGGTCTAAGCATCTTATTTATCCCTTCCCATCGGTTTTTACTGCTTCTGGCTATAACGCCGGTTTTTTTTTTCTACGCACACGGAGGAATAGCCTGCTCTTGGGGATTATGGCCGTTGTGTGATGTTTCGTTATTGCAGAGTAAGTTTAAGGATTCGGGGGAGATGGTGGGAGGGGCGGTCATGTGCGTGGGATGGAGGGTTGTAGGAGTAGGATGGAGGAATACGGATGGGATTTTTAGAAATACGCGGTGTTATTGGTGTTGGATCTATTGAAGCTATCTAAGGTAATCTTCGCTCCTCGGCCGCCGAGACAGATACGGTACACTGAGAAGAAAAAACAGCGGTGACGAATAGTATCCAAGGAGTATTATTGGGTTGGTGGTACAAATATCTATTTATGCTCGCTTGCATATCCACAAGATCCTCCCTTATCCAGACCGAAAAAAAAAAAGAATATTTCGCAAGCCTAGCCAAACTAAGTACAGCCTTGTTCCCTCCGCCTCTCTCGCTGATGTCTTCATGTTACATATGCAAATCATTGGTATCATCGAATAATCAGCTGAAGAATAGTGTCGCTAAAAACTAAGAAAAATAAAAAAGCCGGCCGTGCCATCCATGGGACTATTATCACAAAATCATCCCAAAAGTCCTAACAATCATAAAATGAAATGAAGAAAACGGCTTTCATCTCCGCCGTTTGTGAAGTCATTAAAAAACGTGCGTGCTCTTTCTAAGCAATACAAATGAACAAGATTCTCGCTTTTGCCAATACCATATCCAATCCAATCCAATCCAGGCCAAAACTCCGCGCTTTGCATGTATGCATGAGTGAATAGAATCGAATAGCATCGTGATAATGTGAATGGTAATGGTCCAGCCAGAGAAATGGAGAAAGTTTGATACAATCATTCGTTCGTTCGTTGAACACGAGTCCCAGAATAAATATAGACAGTGTGTTGTTTATCGTGTTCGTAATATCATCGGCCTCCGCGTCCGCCTTCGATCTTCTGCCTTACAATGTCTGCACCCTCGCTATTACGCCCGCGGCGTGATTTGCCTGGGAAATCCACATCGGGATGGACAACGCGCATATGTCGAGTTAATGCATCGTTTCTTGAGAAGGTCTTCTCTTCGGTGCATAGATGGCATCGGACCTTTTGTTTGCGGTTGTTGTGGATGGTGTCCTCATGCCTGGTCAGGTCATAGCTGCGGCTGAAGATTGTATTACATGGTTTGCCAGTAGACGGATTCATCTTCTCGCACTTGTGGGGACCAGGGGCGTTATTGCGGGACACGTTGTTTTGAGCCGCTTGCGGGTTGTGGCTGGTGGAGGCGGAAGAAGGATTATTAGATGAGGAGGTTGGGCCGTAGGGCGATGTTGCGCGGTGGTTGTCGCGACGGTGTTTGACCAGTTTGGCTGAGGTGTCGAAGCGAGCGTGACAGTCTGGAGCAACACAGATGTAGCTCCCTGAGCCGGCAGATATATCTGCAGGGCGTTGGGTGGGAGCTTCTTGGGATGAGGGTGCTGAGCGCTGGGAGGTTTCAGGGTGGAGGCGGACATTTTCTCCTTGGCCCGACTCGCTTTTTGTAGACTCCATTGAGGTCAGAGAAGCTGGGAATTCGGGAGCTTGATCTGAGGCACCACTGCGCATGCTGCTGCTCTGGCGGCGGGATTGAGTGATAAAGGGGTATTGGTTTGGCATGTTGTTGTGTACAGAGTAGGTCGAAGATAGTGGTTGTTGTTGTTGTGGTGGTGGCGCGGATGATGCTGTGGAGTAGTTGGAAGAGCTCTGGCGGCGTGTTGTAGCCATAGAACCAAAAGACTGGTCGTTGCTGGCGTTACTATTTTCGTCTGTGTTACCACGCGCGAAGTGTCGATCATATGTAATTGCCGATGCAGACGCAGCGGACGTGTTGTGAAGCTGGACCTGGGATGTTGGTTCAGGCTTGGGTGAGGGGAAGAGGGGCACCTGCTTCTTGAGGTCGTCTGCCGAGTCGTTGTAATCCAGTGAGACCTCCTTGGGCGAGATGGTCTTTGGAGGGTTCAACAAGTCATGACGCGATTGCTGCTGTTGTGCTGCAAAAGCTTGTGCATCCACCAATCTTTGCTGCTCTCTGATTTGCGCTGCGGAAGTTAAGCGAGTGGCGGGGGAGCTCGGGTTGGAGTGCGCATTCACTGCGAATCCGCTTCCACCCGCTGGATATTGCGCATGTGAAGGTCCATGTGAATACTGTCGTGATCCCATACTGTTGGCAGGTGATGCCGCTCGTGCTGACATATGGCTATTATTTGCCGCTTGCAGTATGTTTGTGAAGGTCGTCCTCTGCGGTGAAAGCAGACCACCTTGACTCGGCATCGGTGTCCGCGGTTGGGGTGATGGTGCTGTTGTTGGTTGTATCGATGCAGGATTGTACAGTTCATCTTGGTAGATGTCTGACATTGTCCGGTCAAGCTGTGGGGTGTTGTTGCGCATTTCTGCTGACCCGTCTCCCTCTGTCCCATACAACACTCCCGATGGATTCCGCCTTCCATTCACACTCGGTGCCCGCTGTTGCTTTCCCATGCCTGTTTGTCCTCCCATTATCGACACTGCATCGTTGCCCTGAAGGTTGAAATCTTGGAAAGCTGGATAGAAGGACTGGTCGCTGGTCTGCGATAATGGCGAAGGGAAGGTCGGTTTGGAGTATTGGCCTCCGCTCGAATAACTGCCGTCGTAGGATTCCAGATGCGCAGAGTGTACTGACTGCGCGTCCGAGTCCACAATTTGGGGGTAGACGGACGACTGCGTATATGGAGAATCAGGCCCGGCGGAACCTATTGATGAGTTTGAAGGCGCTCTCTTATGCGTGCGATAATTTTGGAGAGGAAACTGCTGTTGCGCGTTCGGTGCGAGGTATGTGGACTCTTGGAATTGGTTCCACGATGACTGCGCGAAGTCGTTCTCATCAATCATCGGAGGAGGGCTATGCGCCGAAGGCAGCCCGTTAGGTGTGGACTCCTCAATCCGAACCTGTGGGTATTGTTGAGAGCTGTTCTGCATATATGGTGTATCCGACAGACCGTAGCTGAAGTGGTCTGACGGTGTTGACTCTCTCGAATCGATGTAGTAGAGGTCCGTTGTTGGATAGGAATAGTTGAGGTCGATGGCTGATGGTATAGGAGTTGAGAAAGCGGTCTTTTCGAATTGGAAGTTGGAGTTGGGGTTGGGAGTGTAGCAGAGGGCGTGGAGGTATGGAGAAGTTGATGGTGATGGAGATTCAGAAAGCGACGGGTCTTGACGTCTTTGAGAGCGATGAGCTAATGGCATGGTAAAAGTTCGGTTGTTCGGGTCAAAAAGGGAAGCAGGTGGCGATCTTTATAGTTATATGACGGGAGACAGGATCGAGCAGGTGCTCGGAGTAAATGACTGTGCTACCTGTTAGGTATTACTCATCAGAGATTGATATTTAATGATATGATAATAATTTGAAATACTCTTAGAGTAGCAGCTAAGAGTCCGAAGGTGCGAGAATATTTGCTGCACAAGTAGTGTGGTTTGCTGCTTTGAAAGAGGCTCCTTTGATTGCAGTTCTTTGTAGGGATATATCAGTCAATGCCGGCCCTTCACGATTTCTCAATGGGGCTACGTCATCCGCGGTGACTTTTTTCAGACTGGACTTTGCGCGCCAGACTCCGATGGGCCCGATGGAGGGCCCACACCCTGTCCGACCCTGTCCTTCCCTGTCCTTCCCTGTCCTCTCTTTTTGCGCGGAACCCTGCTCCCTCCCCCTTAATCCTTGATCCTCGGCCTCGGTTCCCACCTAGTACGACCTCCTATTGGCTGGAAGATCGAGAACGCGCCTTTCCGGAAAGACCCTGATCGTCGCTAACACTTGGACTTTCCATTTTTAGTTTAATGACCTAAGCCATATCCTGTACTTAAATCACATGCTGTTAACCCTTCTCCAGTTTTCGCTTCTCCATGCTATGTGAGGCGCAGTCCATGCATATGTGGCTTAACAATGCCATGCACTGTCCAAGCATCCATCCAGATACCCGAAGATCTGGATCAAGATTACAAACCACATTGCAACCTGATGGCGTGGAGAGAGGGACAGATTTGCCCTATGGGGGTTACCAGGCCTGTTCAACATTCTCACTTCAGCTTACATGAAACCGTGTTGTAGTCGCACAGTACCTATCAAGCTGGAGAGGCCAACCAGGCCGCGCAATCTTTTCTGACGACGCAGGACACGTGAACAACGTCGTATGACTATCTTCCTGAGTCACCCCAACAAATGAGAGCTTCTAGAGTTACGTGCTTAGGCGTCCGCAAGCGCTGAGCCGTGATCACGAGTACGAAATATCATATCCATAACAGCTGATCCTTACCGTGTGCTGTGGCTTGACTCTTCACGATTGGCCAGCAAGCCATCCCAAGGAACAATAAGCATCAACGGGGTGACCGAAAAACGTGGTCAAGTGTGGCTGATGGTCTACTTGTCCCTGTTGTTAAGCATCGAGAAAGCAAGACTACAGATGTTAAGATTCTGAGCCGCAGACGCGACTACGGTCCAATGCTGCAGGTACACGTGCTACCAGTCCGTGCCAAAGCTGAAGCCTTGTGTCGGATGTGGGGTGAAGCTTCCTCCCGGATATACTATCAGCACTTTATTGATTAGTTCCCTCGCTTGCATAACTAGCTGTGGCTGAACGCTTGCGATATCCCAAAGGGGCTAAGGCGTAGGGCTTGTAAGATCCTACCGGCAGTAGCCGCTCGGAAAGGTTCCACCGAGGTCTCTGGAAATTATAGAAAAATTTTTGCATCTCCTGTATCTCCGCGTCGACCCCGACTTTACATGTTCGAGATGCTTCTCTATCTTACGAATTTATTGCTCCATCATGGCTGTGTACGTTTCGTTCTCTAGAGCAATCAAATCAATCTCTGACATTTCCATGGCACTGCTTAGAGAGAGCGGATGGTGGCTTGTTCGCATGTTACTGCCAGATAGAACAAATCGGTCCAGAGTCCATCCGATGTTGTTGTGCATTTCGTTGCGTTTGACGGCTGAGTCGAAGTCACCTTTTCCTCACGTGAAGGTCAAGAGAGCTTGCCTGCTCTGGCTCAGCATTGAGCGAGATTCGTTGGTTCAGAGGCTGATGCGACGCGCAATCCTCATCGATTCGGACCGACGTCGTTACTCTTTGGTGTGGCCGCCTACATGTCTTTGCCATTAGTTTGTCGGATACGATCCGTCTACTGCGAAGGGCGGCGAGGGCGGCGAGAGTCTTGTTCAGCTGTTAGGGATGTGCCTGCACAGGCGAGGACATGGACAAGCTGAGGAACCACTTCGCTGAGTCTGACGCCTCTAGCTACGTTCCCCAATTTCTTTGACGCGCTGGTCTACCAAAAGCGTTACTAGCGACCAACTCGATGTTACGCCCGAGAAGACATGAGCTGACAATTATTGAAGTTGTTCGTACTCCGCAGCCGAAACCGGAGTCCGCCTTCGCGACATGAACGCCGTGGCTTTACGGAAATTTTTGCGTGATTTATCAGCACAAATCGCGACCAACCCTCCTCAAAATATTGTTGCAATAGCGTTTCGTACGCCGTTTATCCGTTCAGCTTTCCGCAACAAATTCCCTAAATCGCCAGTTGGTCTGCAGGAAGTGCTGGGGGTATGGCGTCAGATAGAAATTTGCGGCGCTATCCGCGGACACGGAGCTTTTTGCATAGCTCCAGTACACCTATGCCCCGTTATCAGCACTATAAATATGCCACTATCCACTCGTAGAACAACATTCTGGATACTGTCCGAGATCAGCTGTGCGAAATGAAATGCCTTAATCTGGGTATCGTTGAGTAGCTAACTCCTGCTTGGTGATCACTAAGTCCTTCGTATAAGCGAGCCTGATTCTAACTACAAATTTTCAAGTCGCCTGTTCGGTCCGGAGTTGGTTAGCTAGAGAGGACATAATTCCTCAAGCTTACCTTGAAAGACACTGTCAGACACATCACGTGTGCAAAGGCCCCCCTACTCAAAGAAGCAGAAGTACTACAAAGCAATATTAATTAACAATAAGGATCACTAAACGCTCGGACATCTCCGAGTTCAACGTTGGGTCAAGGGCGACATCTCATTCCCAGAAAGCACTCTCATATTCAGACAGTTGGCGCTGGATAAGCTAATCGAATTTTCAAAGGCCATGTGTATCATTCTAATTATACTGCAAGATCGAGAAGGCAAGTGCTCATTATGCTTTTCGCGTTCGTAATAGGTAGGTCTATTGAATCTTATTTAGCGAGGGCTGGCTACACTACACCGGGGCAGGTGTCGACTGTCCTTGGAAGCACATGATTATTCACGCGTCGAGCCCCACGGCTATTACAACTACACCTGCTCAGGATATGTCTGACATTGGCCGTGGACATTGGGAATCCTGGTTTGGTATTTGGAATACTGGTATTTGTTACCGGGGGTGATGCTCTTTGGTCTGTTAAGACAAGATGGCGTATGGATTGTTGATCTGACTTGAGCAGCTCGTTGGATATTGTCGTTGCATACATTCTTCGGGTAGCAGCTAACGGATGGTAGTGATGACATTTGGCCATGTATGGCGCTCTTGCAGTTTGATGACATATCATGATATTTACCCAATGCTACCGAAAATGTCAGCTTTGATTACTGGCTCGCATATATCCTGTTGTTAGACGCGACGTACTCAGTCCGGACAATCCTCACAATTCGTGGTATCAGAAGTCGTTGTTCACTTACCAGGGGAGAGGATGGCCAAGTCTAGCACTAGGTGTGCAAATTTGGTAGTGGAACCAGGGAGACGCTTGTGGAATAAAAGGGTTCACCTATCAACTGAAAAGCCCTGTAGGGCTGGACCTAGGACTGGTGAAGTGGGCCCTAGAAAACACCCTATAGTCGGGATACTCCGGGGACAACTCTCGTCGCCCAGGTGATCAGATTTAGGGGGTCGTTCAGGGCCTGCTTCACCAGCTTTAGGTCCAGCCCTATAGGGCTGTTCAGTTGATAGGTGTGTTCAGTTGATAGGTGAACCCTTCTAGCCGAGAATTCTGAGCGTTGATTGCAGCGATCTGTTTTTAATTACTTCAGTAGTAACAGCAATTTGATTGATGATATAGCTCATCCAAAGGAGCTTTGTCGCATTCACGTATACATGGAGAGAGATATGGTCACTTAGTGGCAATGCTAACGAAATTGTTAGAACTATGATCGGCAGCTCGAAGTCGCACCTAGAACTACGTCTTCGATTTTTGGATTACTGGTTTTGACGCGTCTGCATTTGTCACCACGATCAATCAACATGTCTTCCTACCAGATTCACTCCGCTGCCACACTTCATCCCAAATCACCACCAGCACCATGTCATTCTCACGCGTCGCCGCCGTCACTGGCGCGAACAAAGGCATCGGCCTCGCCATCGTCCGCAACCTAGCCTTACAATACCCATCCTCGACCTTCAACAACGGTCCTCTACTCATTTACCTGACCGCCCGCGACCGAAACCGTGGCGAAGAAGCCATCAAAGCCCTCCACAATGACGCGCAATTGAAGAGAGCCAAAGCTTTGGCCGCAGATGGCGGCCTAGCAACAATTGAATACCATAGCCTCGACATCTCGAAGCCTCAAAGCATCACAGACTTCGCTTCGTTCCTGAAGCAAAAGCACCCAGATGGAATAGACATCGTAGTCAACAACGCCGGCATAGCAATGACAGGCTTCGGTATATACCTATTTTCTCCCTCCCCATCTGCCTGGGCTCCCCAGACCGCCAACCCACACTAATACCCCTACCAGACATCAATGTCGTGAAGCAAACTCTCCAAACAAACTACCACGGCACCCTCCTCTCCACCCTTTCCCTCCTCCCCCTCATCCGCCCCAACGGCCGCCTCGTAAACATCTCATCCGTTGTCGGCCAACTCACCACAAAATACTCCCCCGCTTTGATATCACGCTTCCAAAATTCCCGCACCGTCGACGAAATCACCACCTTGATGGACGAATTCACTTCCGCAGTTGAGCACGGAACAGAGAAAGAGGAAGGGTGGCCGAGCGCTGCGTATGCGGTTAGTAAGAGTGGTGTTACGGGGATGACGAGGGCCATTGCGCTGGAAGAGAAGAAGAAGGGGAGGGGAGTACTGGTTAATAGTTGTTGTCCGGGGTATGTGGATACCGATATGACTAAAGGGAGGGGGGTGAGGAGTGTGGATGAGGGAGCGAGGACGCCTGTTATGCTTGCGTTGGGGGATATTGGGGATACGGTGGGGGGGTTTTGGCAGGATGAGAAGGTCATTGAGTGGTAGTTAGAATAAGTGGGAAAGAAGGGAAAGGGTGGATGGAGGAGTGGGTAGCTTGGGCCAATGAGGCCCGCCTTTCTCCACTACAACGTATTGCATACTAGATTCGTTGCAGCATCCCCGCCTTTAAGGCGTTACACACGTCTACTCCATCTCCTACAACACCATTTCCACCAGCTCCCCCTCGTCCCACCCCTTCTACCCCCGTAAATCTTTTCATCCATCATCCTGATATGCAACCCTAACCCTAGCCTTAGAAACCCATACAGCCCTGTTAAACCACGTTTCACGGTCTAGATAATACCCTACTACATCTCCAAAAACCCTCTTAAGCCTATAGATACTCGATCCACAAATTTAAAACAAACCTAGTACATTATGGTTGATAAATGCAAAAACCTCAGTAAATATACCAAAACCGCCGCAGTCTTCCACCAAAAACATCAAAATTTACCAATATCTTCATAACACGACTTGAAGACCGGTAAAGTCTACTCTGAAGACGACTAAATAGTTCCACACTACCCACAACCCTTTTCCGAGGCATTAGAAGTCTTTATTTGGCGATTTGGTGCTTGTAGAACTCTATATCAGATTTCGCTAATTTTGGTACTCGGTCTTGGCTAAGGTAGCTACTATGTTCTCAGATAGTCTAAGTGCTTTCATGCCAGTGCATACGATATAGCCTCTGAGAGAAGGTATTGAAGAGCTCTCTACTGGAAATAATGGCGTTACTTTTGATGTTTTAGTTGCGTATTAATATATACTGACTGCCCATGTGGTATATGTTTGGGCTGGTAGGTTTCATGGTGCTAAGCTATATTTCTCCGGGAGAGTACGCACATCCACCGTACTGGCTTCTGCGGTGCTGATATTTACAGCGTGCATCTAGTTCCTGCTCTCCGTTTCTATTCCGTTCCGCGAATATTCTGATACGCTCTTCCCGGCTGTCTCTGTAGTATTCCTATGTCTTCTCGCTATGCATATTGTAAAGAGGCTCACTGATGATGCACTAATGGGCCAGCGGAGGCTATTGATCGACTCTGTGAGGCTGGGTGCTGGGTGGATGCATGCCGTGAGCTTAGGGCGCTGGCTTTGGCGATTCAGCATGGCGAGGCATGTTTGCAGAGATGAGAGGTTGGGTTTCGATGCGCCATGATGCGTGAATGCTACTGCGAAGACTGGAGTACAACATCTTAGTGTCAATATGAAGAAACTTACCCTTAATGATGTTCAAATTGGGAAATTCCTGCTTGTCAAGCCTGGAGAGCTCCGTGACGGCATAATCCCTGGACTTCAGTGCCGCGACAAGCGCTGGCATTCGACCAATGAAAAGAGGGTGATGGTCATACTACTGTTACCCAAGCAGCTATTAGGCGGAAAAATTCTAGCTTCATCCCAGCCTCCATACCGTGTTTATTGTGGCTCAGCACTATCTTCTTGTGTGAATCCAAACAATGCTTTCAGCAGGAGTTGCCCAGCTCTGAAAATGCCGCTGTTCCCAGCTCCACACGGTCGATGTTGAGCGATCCTCTTCGCTCATCTTGCAGCAGTATCTCCCTGCAGTCCAGAGTTTGCATGAGAGCGCCAGGCTTTCCAGCAGTCGTAAACAGGACTTTATAGATACATTGCGGCTCGTCCTTACGTGGTTCCATCGTGTTGAGTTGCCGCAGCGTATTCACAAATTCCTTGCAACCCTGTTGACCCTTGTGGTAATCGAGCCGCTCAATTCCATCAACAATGAAGACGATATATGGCAAGCAAAGCGTTATCAAATCCCTAAAAAGCTCCAGTGCACCATCCAGTGTGCTGATGTTACCATCCAAAGGCGTGAAGCGGTTGAGACCAAAGTCATTGGAAGAGTCGAATTGAGGTGGGACGTGTTCTATCAGTTGTTGAATCATGGAGTATACCATACTTATGAGCCCGATCTCCTCCACGCTCTGGCCAGCTTGGATTGTCCTCGGGCTTGGTAGGTCACAGAAGTGGAAAACTACCATAGGCTTCGCCTCAGCGAACAGCTTTACCATTGTTGCGGCGATCGCAGACATCTTGGACGGGTAGCAATGATCATTCGGTCCGGCAACCCACAATATTTCAGATTTTTCAGAAGATATCCACTCACGAAGCCTAGCAAACATTTCATTGGGTAACGTGACGGCCTGAGGAACATCCAGCAAAGATTCTATTGCGCCTTGGCCGAACACGTGGTCACTCAACATTTCACCATATACTTGAACTGTCTCCTTCACATATGTGCCTCTGATGCGATCTGAAGCTGACAGGGATTGATATGATGTGTCTGCTGACAATGACCAATTAATTCGATCCACAAAATAGGGTAACCTGCGAGAATAAGCTTACCAGCAATCATAGGATTTAGAGGTGTTGCTGGCAACGCTAGCTGCAATGTGCCATTCGGGTTCTGTTGAATCATACTCTCAAAGATCCGAGCCATACCCTGGCCTATTTGCTGTCTGGTCAAAACTACATATTCATGGCTTCAGTAACCAAGGCGTCGGTTCTGACAGAATGCGTCTCACCATTCGAAAGCTCTGCGATTTGCCTCAGGTAATCAGCGTTTTCCTGTTGGAGATTAACATTCTGAGCATCTCGCTCGGCGATTGCACGGGCCTGGATTTCTGCTGCAACGCTGTGTTCCTGTAATGCATCTCTTATTGCCTGGACATCCTCCCCCGTCGCGTTTGTCTTAACGCGAATATCCCTCACCTCTGCCATTGAACCCAATGATGACCTGTCTGCTATGTCGGACCTCAACCTGAGGATATTCTTAACAATATCTGCGAACTTCTCATTATAGTTGCTGTTGATACTCCTGATTATCTTCTCTGTGTGGCTTGGGTCAGCTATCTTGCCTACAACATTGATGATTCAAGGGTTGCCAATCAGCGCTTACGACTCGAAGAAGCTCCATACCATTTCATTGCTTTCACAAAGAAACTGAAAACTTCCCCGTATAGATTTGCAAATTTTTTCCTTGTTGCCTCAATATTAAAAAGGGCCACACTGCTGGCAGCCATTTCGACCGCCTCATTGATCTGTTCTAGGTGGAGCAGCAGTTGCTCCGAGGATTTCTGATGGTTCAACGATGCCTGAAGAGGAGTAAATTGCTAATGGTTCTTCTCCAACACGAATATAATGGCGAGAAGAACGTACTTGTACTATGGTGTTGAAAGCCGCGCAAAATATCGACATGTACTCATTGCTTTCCGGAAATGCGTTCAGGATTGTCTGATGGCCGCCCATGGTTCGACAAAGTTTGTGAAAGAACTCTTGAGCCTTCCCACCAAAAAGCCTCTTCTTCTCTGACCACTGCTGCCGTGCATCCATTAAACGCTGATTTAGTGTGGTAAAATCTTCGCAACCCTCGAGGAATTTGAGAGTTGCTCTAGCTTCTTTTGAGTCTCTATACCCAAGTGTTTCTTTATAGGTACGTAGCGCCTCGCGCAGACTTGCTTTTTGGACTCTGACTACGTCAAAGGATCTACAATGGGTTATGCTATCAGAAAGTCCGTCGCTTTGCCTTTGGAAATGAAGGCATGTCAGCTCACGCGACTTACAATGCGAAATCTGTCGATTCGGAATAGAGAGCTTGGCGGGGGTTGTCCTTTTCTGCTGAGAATACACGGACAAGTCGATCTTCTTGTGGACTGGCTGCCTCTTGCGCACGGAAGCTTTCTATGGTAAGATCCGGCTCCATTCTTTGGAATAGCTGGAAGCAAAGAATATAGTTTAGCTAAAGATTTTCTCACTTACGATATGTCGAAGCATGTGTACAGCTCGCCCAAGTCGAAATGACACTTCGACAATTTCAGCCGCATGGAATCAGTAGCTAGAGAGCCCAGTGACCTCTCCTTGCAAAGGCGGCTTATGATTGGATCGAGGTGCATATGTCTGGATGAATAGACTAAGGTCACTAATCGCCGATCTTGCCTCGACTGGTCCGCGCAGTACAAAAAGCGCGCAAGATCATGCATATGCATCCAGCGATAGTTTACCTTTTGTCGTTATCGCGCCCCGTTGAAGCTGAGTGGCCTCGAAAGATTGCGCTGACCGCCTCGTCGGTTCCTTTGTTCACACCCTGCTCCACATTATTAAGCAGCCACGAAACTGCTGGACGTAAATCACTCTCACCATGACTTGTCAGGGCAGCCCTGAAATTCTTGCGTTCATGGCGTGCCTATCAAGTACAATTCTCGAACTGATTTCGGCGAAGAGTTTCGTGGAATAATCTATGTGGTTGGGCTCTTGGCACCGGGAGTGTTCATGCCAGCAAAGATGGACTGTGCATTGATGCAGGGCTGTGCCGCTACCACGAAATTTAGCGCACCATGAGTGTAGCATTCGGCTTGCACCTGTGCGCTGAGCTGAGATCCCAGTGACGAGGGGCTTCTCATTGCAGCATCAGGATTAGAGACGGACGGCGCACTTGAGCGAAAATGCTTAAGGACAGAGAGAGGCTCTGCTCGAAATACATAAAGCAATCTGTCCGATAACAAGTGCCGCTTTTCATTAGCGAACCGCAACTCCTACTACATACTTTCCTGCCAGTCAATTTACCTGCCGAGGTTGAGTCTACGGATAATTCCTTCAATCCCTTGAATGCGAACAGAATAATCGCTAGAGTCAGCAAAGTCAATATTTTGACCGAGACGTCCGTTAAGCCTAGCATGGTGTTCGATACAGTGGGTGAGGATTGTCTTTGAACCTCGTTCTTCTAAGTTAGAAATCCTTACTGATCTTATCCTGTCTCTAGACACCTGATAAACTTGAGTCGATCAGTAAGAGGAATCCGCTCAGTCCAAGAAACGGAGTATCAGGTGGTGATACGAAGTGAAAGGTGCCGCTCGACTTGGCCCAAGCGTCCATTAGCATCACTCAGCCAAAAAGAAACTCGCCGCCCGATACTGTTTCGACGGCCTTCCTCTCCGTGACCTGTGGCGCCGACAAGATGCTCGCCGTACAAGGGAGTGAAGGGGCATCCGCTGAGAAATCTGCTAAACCTCTTGGTGCAAACGGTGAAGAAGACACATTGACTGTACGCGCTACCTAATTTTGTTTTGAGCTTGCACGTTGACATTCTGTACAGCCCGTTCCAATCACACCGTCCGACACATCCAAGACCGTAAGATCAGCTTTGAGTGAAGAAGATACTGCCGTCGACGGGGATCAAGGAGGCAATTGCACAACCACAAATGCTCATGACTCAAGTGGCACTGGTGAGCCGAGTGCCGGCCCGCTTGGTCCGGTACAAATGCGTAAGGTGAAGAAAATTATAACGACTGGGGTGCGTTCTCTTTATCCATTAACAGAAGTATCTTCAACATATTCACAAGCTCTTAGGAAACAACGATTGAATTTATCGAGGATGATTTGTCTGCTAGATCGAGACGCGGTAGTGATTCCACACAATCGGCAGACGGATCAGCAGACGTAAATCTTAGGAAACCGGGAGAACCTACAGCTTATGTGACCGAACCATTTTACGTCTTGGAACTACGAGACTACTCTGGAGACGTCTTGAGAAGAGAGGAAAGTACCAAACCGTATAAAAGAGACCAGCTTTACAAATCTGGCAATCCACACGTGCTAGAAATTGTTCGCGTCATCCAATGTAGTACGAGAGAACGCTTGTCTGATTCGGATGAGGAAATGATGTTCGAGACTGCACCTATCTCGACCTCTATCCTAAATATCCTCTCTCCATTACTACTTCGCGCCATGCACGACATCATTACCTACTACCCAGATCGCAACCCTTACAGTCCGATAATTTTGCAATACCCTTTCAGCTTGTTAGTCCATCACACTAAAGAGCTGGAAGCCTACAAATCAACCAACGATTTAGCACTCTCACCGGAAGACTTCGAAGAGCGCAACAGGCATATTGACTGCGCATTGAACGTGGTCGATGTAGAGCACGGTGAAGACATAATTGTGGGAAAAGCAAGCCAAGAACAGACTCCACCGGTCACCAATTTTAAGAATTACTGGATGCTTCTTAAGCCTGGAGCCTTCGTCTACAAAAGGCAGCATGGCGTTCTAAGCACTTACGTAGTGCATAGTGTGACCGGGGGCGTTGAAAATCGAAAACTGGAGCCGTATGTATCTCTTTGAATTCGCAACAGACCTATTCGCTTAGCCCTTTTTTTTCGATTCTGTTGTCTTCTAATGCTATCCACCATGGCAACCAAAGAACCTCTAAAACATTAAAGAAGGCTTCACTGACCCCGTTTAGTTATCAAATCACACTGTGGAATCTCAACTTCGACGGCCGCCAGTTGGGCCGATGCTCAGACGTAGCGTATCTGATACCTTTCGAAGGCGAGCGCCCGATTACATCACTCTCGGTATATCCAGTAGATTTTCACCAAGACAAAGAAGGTGGAACAACCATGAGGGAGCAAATGATTGCTCGGGGCAGAAAATTCATGTCACTGACAAAATCTACCTACTGCAACTATGACGGCCATACCTTGTCTTCTCCCATACGCCCAGTAGGTGAACATACTCTCGCTAAGAGCCGAAATGAGAAACGAGCGCTGACTACTACATCGATCATAGTATAGTGGACGTGTTATGGTGGATACGGAGATGCTCCCTTGGAGCGAATCCCATTTTCAGGGATTCACACCGGTTCTGGTTGATGATCCACCTAACCGCAATGACCGAAGGCCAAGGCGTAGGTACTCTTTCGATGACAACATCTCTACAACCTCTACAATCAAATCCGTTCCTTCTTTTGCAAGCTACGATTACCTCACCATTGACTCGGACCTTACTGAGGAGCAGCTTCTCCTCTGTTCGTATTATGTCTTCGGCTACCTGATGAAGAACAGAAAGTGGGGTTTGTTTCCCCTCATTCCCAGCAGCCTTCTATGCTAACACAGCTCAGAGGTTCTCGATGTTGGAATGATATCATTCCGCGAGTATGATGCCGATCTTATGGATAAACTTGTCATCAGCGACGAGAATAAGCACATGATAAAAGCCGGTCAGCCTCCCTCGAGTCATGGAGTCGCTGACCCTATGATTGATCAAATCACAGTCTGTCGTGACTACACCCGAGGCGAATCATTTAAAATGCACAAGGAATGGTCGGCAGACTTCATAGAGGGCAAGGGCGAGGGACAGATATTTCTGCTTCATGGCAGACCAGGAGTTGGGAAGACACTCACGGCTGGTTAAGAAAAATTCTCATTGAATTTTGACCATCTGCTGATTCTAGCAGAATGTGTGGCAGAATATACTCAACGGCCTCTGCTTGCAATTACGCCGGGCGATATCGGGACAGAACCTCAGATTGTCGAAAGGGAGCTTAACAAGTTCTTCAGGCTTGGAGAGCAGTGGGGCACGATATTATTATTGGACGAAGCTGACGTTTATCTCGAGTCTCGGAATATTAGGGACCTTACGAGGAACAGCTTGGTATCAGGTAGTTTGTGACTTTGGCCAAAGATGACATCTCCGACTAATCACAACCATAGTCTTCCTGCGAGCACTTGAATACTACCAAGGGTCAGTGTCTCCGCCTAGACAACTGCCTTTGACTGACATCTTACCGCAGGATACTTTTCTTGACTACTAACAGAGGCAAGCATCATTTCATTGTACGGCAACATCATCACTAATTTTCGGGCAGTCGGCTCTTTCGATGAGGCGTTTGCCTCCCGCATCCATATAAGCATACATTATGGTGATCTTGGGAAAGATGGTCGTCAAATGATTTGGGAAAATCTTTTTAAGGACTTGGAGAGCGATCGCCCTGAAGTTTTCATCGAGTACAGTGCAAGAGCTTATGTCACTGAGGATGCAGCGCTGCAGAGTTTGGAGTGGAATGGGCGACAAATCCGCAATGGTTGGTGATCATTTGCTGTGAGAACAAACTCACTCATTTCATGGCTGACTTCTATTGAAAGCTTTCCGCACTGCTGTTTCACTAGCTGAGTACGAAGCTGCAGAGGCCAAACCAGTCAAGATGCCCTGCAAGTTCTGCAAAGCAGAAGACCATGCACACGAAAATTGTGGTGTAAAGCATCCCGAAAGGAGAGGCAAGAGGGTATTCATCAAACATCAGCATCTGAAGAGTGTCACCGAGATGTCGAGCCGATTCAAAGAGTATCTCAAGAGTACCAAAAATGCAGACGAATCGAAAATTGCCAAAATAAGAAACATGAGGGACGACGACTTCAAGGACCACTAGGTGAAGAATGGGACTGCTCTCCACACGCAGCAAGGGCTCCGAATAACGGTGGCAGTGTCAAGACCTAGCATGCATAGATCTTCATAACGACAATTCTCTAGAAATAGATTTCTTCTTTCACAATCCCCTTCGTTAGTCCACAGTCGAATCTCTGCATGACCTTTCCAGTTTGCTTTATTCCGTATTGATAGAACAGAGCGGCCAGTTTTTCAAACCCCGCAAGTGCAAACATCCCTCCATGACGCTCTGATCCATCAACACACAGGAAACAAAAGAGTCTACCACCAATCATCTGTCTCTCTCCCTCACACTCACATCCCAGCAGCCGTTCTACCAACAGTCGCAACCTCCCGTGTCACAGATCCTATTCCAGATTCCTAGGCTACACCCGGTTCCCCCGCGCATATGTCTTACGGTTACCTTAAGCTTGTCCTTATGGGCGCAGGTGACCTAGCATCAATCACCTGAGGCCCAGTCTAGATAAGATAGATAGTAGGGGACAGATTTCTTTTTTCTCGGCATGGCGATGTTGGAGGGCTGCCTAAATTGCTACCACGACAGCGAAAAACGGAGGATATAGTCTACAAGCGCATAGGATATGAGTAATATGCATCGGCTGAGTTAGTTTATGCGTTCTTATGTTGTTCTATGGATGGGTCAGAGCCTTCTGCGGCGGGAAACTTGAGGGTTAGGTTTTGTTGGGTTTGTTTGCATGTGGCAAATTTCAACTCTGCAGGGACGGGTTAAAACGGAGGATGATCGCGTGGATGTGCGCTGTTTGTTTGTGAGTCATGACCTAGAGGTGATTAGCAAGATGGCGGTATGTAGGCATCGGTATTGCGATGCTTTACTAAGGCTATACATGCATGCGTCTTCCTTGTGGTGTGAGAGTCATGCTTGATCCAGGCTGCCACGGAAAAATGCAAGACGCGCAGAAAGTGAATAATCAAAACAAATGAGTCACGCGTATCACTGGGGATTGCCACGAAGGCAATTTAAGATTTTTCGACGGCAAAAGTAGCAGGCAGATGACACGCGTAATGGAAGTGCGCAGTCAATGAGTTTGAAGATGGAATTATTTGGTATCTTCCATGTAGTAGCCAGCCCATCGACTCCCCAGGTCTCCTAAGACCGACCTATGATACAAATCAAACCCTGCCTGCATAAATAGATGAAACATCGCGGCCTCCATGAGTCGTCCACCAATCTAATCCACCAATGCTTCTCATGATGTCGATGTAATGTGGTGTAGTGGTAAGTATGTGGCGAGCCATGAAGATGAAAGTCGTGAGTATGTAGTGTTTGTGTGAGAAGCGCTTAACCACCGAAACCGTACAGAGTGCGGCCTTGTCGCTTGAGGGCATAGACGACATCGAGAGAGGTGACTGTCTTGCGCTTGGCGTGCTCAGTGTAGGTGACTGCGTCACGGATGACACCTTCGAGGAAGGTCTTAAGGACACCGCGGGTCTCTTCGTAGATCACTAAGGTAACACGTCAGTATGTTATGTTGTTAGAAAGACCAGACAAGGAACATACTGGCTGAGATACGCTTGACACCACCACGACGCGCAAGACGACGGATAGCAGGCTTGGTTATGCCTTGGATGTTGTCACGAAGAATCTTTCGGTGACGCTTGGCTCCACCCTTGCCGAGACCCTTTCCACCCTTTCCGCCTGGATGAACGCGTCAGTAAGATGTTGTTGTAGTGTGGAGGACAGCATGGTATGCTAAGGCTGATTGGTACTCACGTCCAGTCATGTTGATGGTATTGAAGTGATGAAGTAAGCTTTAGAAGCTGGTGTGGTGATGGAGATATGGATATGGATGACTTCGTTGGTGGATGCTTGGATTGATAGCGGTGGATGGAGAGGGTAAGGGATACGCCGATGGTCTTTATTTGAGGCAAGCCCGTTGGAAGGCGTATCAACTGACAAGCGCGCTATGCCAAATAAGATTGGTAGGTGAGATATCACTAGCGCCTTTTTTGGATTTTTGCGAAGGAACAACCACAGCAAACACCACGAATATTCATCAGGTGCAACCACACACAGTCAATGACTCACAATTTGCAAAGTGAAGGAGCTGTACCCATTGACACTGTCTACCAAATTTCACACAATCAAACGTGTTTGTTGTACGGTAATAATTTTTGGTGGTTGAGGACTGCTTGCGCATTGAAGCTTATGTCAGCCTGTCGGCTATGCTCTAAAATTCATGATTGGTCAAACAATTAATTCCCCAGTTGTTCCTCACCAAAAAATCGCCGCTAAAATATTCAAAATCAAGTGCTCAATTCCAGACGGTCAAAACAGTGAATCCCACTAGCGCGCTTTGCTGCGCCTGCCTGAATCAACGCTTTCTTCGATAAACTACTTATTCCCACTTTCTTCTTTCCACTTACATCTCCCCATCCCCATCCACATCCGTCATCAACATTATCGACGAGCATCATCCACCACAACACTACACATCTTCAACTCTCATCTAATCATCAAACTCATTAGCAATGGCTCGTACGAAGCAGACAGCTCGTAAGTCACCTCACTACCCCACGGTCGCAATGTTACCTGTTCACGTCGTTGTCGCCTCGCTTCCGACTTTTTCCGCCACACATGCAGCGCGTCTTCACTTTATATAAACACATCACTAACATTTCATCATAGGTAAATCCACTGGAGGAAAGGCTCCTCGTAAGCAGCTTGCATCCAAGGCTGCTCGCAAAGCCGCACCATCAACTGGTGGTGTTAAGAAGCCTCATAGGTATAAGCCTGGTAAGCTACTACAACAACGCCTGCGTCACTACCCAGCATACTAACAACGCGTCTCAGGTACCGTCGCTCTCCGTGAAATCCGTCGCTACCAGAAATCCACCGAGCTCCTGATCCGCAAGCTCCCCTTCCAGCGTCTCGTCCGTGAAATCGCTCAAGACTTCAAGTCCGACCTGCGCTTCCAGTCATCCGCTATCGGTGCCCTCCAAGAATCCGTTGAGGCATACCTCGTCTCCCTCTTTGAAGATACCAACCTTTGCGCCATCCACGCCAAGCGTGTCACCATCCAGTCCAAGGACATCCAGCTGGCTCGTCGTCTCCGTGGCGAGCGCTCTTAGATGCCTTCACTTCTCAAGTGACGAAGGAACTCTAGCAACATACCATCTCGACACCCGCTCGAACACGACATCGGCTTCTTGGGGCAGACAAACGTGGAGGAAAGGCGTGTTTATTTGCATGCTTTGAGCGAGACATCGTGTAGTTAGGCGATCTTCAGGGCATCTCGTCTTTATTAGGTCAAGCAAACGGTATACTTCATGGGCATAAGGTGATGGATCTTCGGTGGTTCGCAACGGTGTTAACGCTCGGGTATGAGCACGGTCTGCTTTGTATATTAATCAGTTGACGATGGCGGAAGGTCGCTGAATGCAATGAAAACTTGACGATAGATTACGCTTCATTGTTCTTGATTATTATGCTTCTTGACTATCTTGACTTGTTCCCTTCGTGCTTGCTCTGCTTCTTACGCGCAACTTGTTTACTCTGCCCGACGCGTCCAATCCCCTCTACGCAGCACGCCATCTGTTCTTCTCCCTGTTCCAATATCCAAACCATGAGTCATGCATACTGCCTCAGAAGCCTGCTTCCAGACTTGTCTATTCTCTTGCACTGTCCCACCATTTCCTGACGAGCCATCCGCCACGCAGTCCTCCCTCTACGTCCATCTTTCGCTTTAACCGCCATGACAAAGGCCCAGAGTCCTACTCAGTCCGTCTCATACGTGCTTGCACTCTATCCAAAACCCTCATACCCCACCCTCGCTCAAGAATGCATGCTTTAGCACCTACACCCACCCGTCATCAGCAAGCCGCCTTCACCCTCCTCTCGCGTGCGCAACCAAAGACTTACCTCCTCAGCGCTCATCCGTTCAGTGCTCTGATACTTAACCAATTTCGCCACCAGATCCCTCGCTTCTGCCTCAACCCCCGGAAGGATTTCCTCCCATGTCTTACCGGGGAACTGCACGAATGTCATTTTGCCCCAGTCGGGGAGATGTTTGGTTTCCTTTGATATCAGAAATGTTAGCAGGATTAGGTGTATGAGATAGATGTAGCGAGCTTTACGTACCGGCCATGTCGATTCATTGGGCGTCCCTAATGTCTCGAATATCGATTTCACAAGTGCTAATTCGCTCCCTAATGCGCCTGCATCGAATAATGTCCAGCCCTCTTTTTCTTCTTTATCTCTCCCTGCTTGACTTTTTCTTCCTGCCATAACGATCTCAGCTACAACGCACCCTGCAGCCCACAAGTCAATCTCACATCCGTAATCCCTTCTCCCGAAAAGCAGTTCGGGGGCACGATAGCATGTTGTTCCTACATCTGTAATTTTCTGTCCTGCGGGTTCATCGGAGGGAGAGGAGAGAGGAGGCGCCCATGCGGTGCCGAAATCTGCGAGGAGTGCGGGGCCATTGGGGGTAGAGAGGAGTATGTTGGTTGGTTTGATGTCGCGGTGGATTATGTTTTTTTCGTGCAGGTGGGATAGGCCGGCGAAGATGTCTTTTATGGTGTTTGCTTGTTGTTTTCGAGTTAGAGGATTTTTCTTCTGGAGAAGAGAAGATAGGTCGAAGGGCTGGAATGGAAAGACGAGGAGAAAGGATGAAGGTGTTGTGGGGAGAGAGTGTGTGGAGAGAAGGGGGATGATATTTGGGTGGTCGAGGGAGGCAAGAATGCGGGCTTCACGTTTAGAATCGTGGGGAGGTTGGGATTGAGAGGGAGTGGTGAGTTTGAGGGCGAGGGTTTGGGGAGGATTGGTAACGTGGGTTTTGTAGATGGTGGAGAAGAGGCCGTTGGTTAAGTAGGTGCAGTTTTCATAGGGGCCAATGGTTTCGCCGGTTTGGGGGTCCCCTGTGTCCGTTCCGTCGGGCTCTGGGTAAGGCTCATCTTCTGAAGCTTGATTTAGATGGTTAAATTCGTCAATTTTGGCATTGCATCGTTGGTAATAGTCTTCCTGATAATTGGAATGTTAGCCTTAGGGTTAGGGTTGAGTAGAAGGTATTGCAGACTTTTGATGATGCGGATTTGTAGATGGATGATTCAATTTGTCTGGCTTCTACTTGGGCTTTTGAGGTGTCGGTCTCTGGAAAAGCAGATTTGTAGGACGTAGCGCTGAGGAACAGTCAATGTAAATCGTACAGATATGGAAGCGGTTCAGTTAATCAAGAAACTTGCATTTTTAACGTTGTTGCCATTCGGTCTGAGAAGCTCAATGACTTCTGCCACTCTGGTAAAGTATCCATTGTGATTATAAAATGTTTTGGTGGGAATATTGAGCATCCAGAGCCATGAAAGCAAAAAATCGAGCAATCCACATTTTCAACGCATGTTTTGAGTTAGAAAAAGGTGTAATCCTAAACATTCTGTACGTTAAACAATGTTTTGCGCGTTATATCACCAAAAACGGGCTAGATTGAAAAACTCGAAGCTGGGCAACGGTTCTGCTTCTAATTCGGGCCAAATTGGAAGCTCCACGTTCCAGTTTCAACGGTTTGTGTGCAATCCAGGGTTTGATATTGCTGTCGCGTTCGTAAGAAGAGACTAGAAACCCGCCATCAATGCCGAAGGATTCGTGGGATCTTGAGTCAGCGCAACATTAATGGCTGGTAGTATTGGTTTTCAGGATGTTAGAATAAGTCGGCCTTGCATCATTACTACGCCAGGTCATGAAAATGGAGCTCTCACGGCAAGAGTATCCAGCCTTACTGGTACATCGATAATAAGCTCCATCTAACACGTGGAAAACATGTGGGAAGCTGCTAACAGGTGCCCAGCGCTCCCTTTCGCCCAATCAAGCCGTATCGGTATTAGATGAGCGTGTTAAGTTAATTGGAAAGGTCAATGCAGATATTGCCGATTGGCTTCGTGTAGGTTCTGTACGATTACGGGGATAGCTGTTTACTAATCCAAGATAGGAACGACGAGGGGTCGAGGAAGCCTATGTCCAAGGGTTGAGGAAACTTGCTAGCAGGCGAGGTCATGACAACAGTGTAGAGCTTGGGTGAAGGATGATCGGAACCCGATACTTCCAACAATGGCTGACAGGAGCCAGGGTCTTTCGAGCACCATGGCAGAGCATCGTCACCTCTATACAATCCCTCGCAGAGTCTCATGCTGTTCTTGCTACCAAAATAGAGTCCGACGTGGAGAAACCTTTGAGAGAATATCAAAGTAGGAACAGGGAGATGCAAGCTGTGGGCACGGTCCAAGGCAATTTGGCTGCAGTGGCAAAGGAAGTGGACGGAGCACACAGAAAGGCAGCCAAGCTGTCGACAGGGAAATCGTCAGCGAATAAAGTCGCTAATGCAACCTCGGATGTCGAGGCTGCGAACCAGCAGTGGGAGTCTCAGGCGCCGTACGTTTTTGAGCAGCTGCAAGCTCTAGACGAGGGCAGGGTGAACCATTTGCGCGACGTGCTCACTCAGCTTGAGACGCATGAGGTGGACTTAGTGGAACGGAATCGCATCACTGCAGAGACTTGTCTTAACGCGCTGCTCAATGTTGATACCTCCGACGAGATTTCGACATTTGTTGCTAGGATATCTGGTGGATCAAGTATTGAGCCTTCTATCCCACCACGAATAGGAAGTCGAGACATGGCGGGAAGCTCAACAGACGCTCCTCCTCCAACCCTTTCTCAACCTCCAATCAGAGTCTCAGCTACCGCACCATTGCACGCTCGGGAGGAGAGCCATGGCGATGCGCCAAGTCCATTCTCCACATCCACGAGGGCTGGGACCGGTAAGTAATGTATCGCGGTGTTTGGGAAAGAGTACTAATCTTCCAACAGGACCACCGCCTGCGAAAAGTAGTTTTGGGGGCCTGAGACGCCTGGGAACGGTTTTAGGTCGACAAGGCAAAGGTTCGAAGGGCATGGACAACCCATCATCATCACCAGAGAAGCGAGGACGCCCATCACGGAATCCTTTGCGGAGGGGAGCTAGCTCAAAGCACGATATGGAAACTATTCCTTCACCGCCTGCGACGTCATCTTCAGATCTACAAGCGTCTGCGACTCGAAATGCAGCTCCCCTGGCAGGGGCTACTCCTACACAATCTATTGATAGGCCACCGTCAAATCAAGAGCAACGGCGAAGGAACGATCAGCTTAATGGAGACACTATTCAGCCTGCCCCGACGAGGGTATCGAGCCTTCCAATGCCTAATGGTGTGCCAACGAACCGCGATCTTGCTTCATCGCAGAATAGCCAAGCAGCGCCTCCAGCGGGGCCTCCTCCTCTTACAACTACAGCAGAGGTAAAGGTTGGTCTCTAATGAACTTAATCCTGGCTAACGTCAATAGACACAGCGAGATCCCGAGGGTTATAGCGTGCCATCATCAGCTGTGGATGATATAACGCGAGCTCAGCAAGAAGCTGCAGCAGCGGGGTATGTTAAGCCCCGATATATAAATATGCCTAACACCCGCTGAAAGCGTCAGTGATACGGATCAACCTCAATTCAAGCTGGCGATACGGAGCGAACCTATACAGGAAGACGATCCTGACGCGCAGTCCGCATTCTCAAGTGTTGCCAACACATTGCGAGCAGTAAGTGTTGGAATGAGGTGTCTCTTATTGAATACGTATGCTGATCATACCCAGCAAGCATCGCAAGTTGCCGCACCTAGGAAACCAGGTGCCGTTCGAGGTCGTCGGGATGTCAGGAACACTGTATTCGTACCCTCAGGCCAATCATTAGAGAGTGCTGGGTTGGGAGGCCCATCCATGCCATCAGCTCCCCCATTCAACCTGCCTGGTTCGCCGCCGTTATCTTCGGAATCCCAACAGGGCTCTGATGCGCAATCTGTTCGATCAGCACATTCTCTGGGCAGCCTAGCGCATCCAAGCACGATAACGCATTCGCAAATGCATCAACCAGGCCTCAACGTATCGATCGTCGAGACCGTTAGTGCAACTTGGGTTAAAAGCCAGGTCACGAAAGCAGTTGTTATTGGAGAGCTTGCTCTTCAGCACAACCCAACCGACACAATGTCTCCCTCGGGTTCAGAGAACGTAAGGCTGGAAAATTTCCCAGTGCTAGAGAAGGTTGCACCCAATCCTAGCTTCATCACGCAAATGCCTTCAAAGTCTGGAGAGTACTCTGTCAACTTATCGCAGATTACCCGCCCCTCTGTGGCGTTCAAATATCAGGTCCACCTTGAAGACAACAGTCTTGCAGCCCACGCGCCAGTTTCGATTACGGCAAACTGGAAAGTGGAACCCACACAAGCTTCTGTGATACTTACCTACGCATTCAACCCGGCATTTGTCTCACCTGCAAAGAGAAGCGTATCGCTGAAAAATGTTATCATCTCTATTCCCGTCGAGAATGCCAAAGCGCTGAGCTGCCAGTCGAAGCCTCAGGGTATCTTCGCAAAGGAAAGATCATTGGTCTACTGGAAGCTGGGTGACATGACGCTGGATGGGTATGCGGAAGCGCCTCAAAAGCTCCTTGCACGTTTCACCACCGAGTCTGAAGCCAAGCCTGGTAGCGTTGAAATGCGGTGGGAGATCAGTGGAGAGGCAGCCACAGGACTGGGTAGTGGCCTGAGCCTCCGCCAAATGACCGGTGCCAAAGAAGAGGGAGGAAGTGACCCTTTCGCGGATGAGGGTACATCTACGAACGCGTCAGGGAGTTGGAAAGAAGTGCCTATGACTCGAAGGATAATCAGTGGTAAGTATATAGCTAATTGAGGAGGAACCGGCAGAAAGCACATTCACACGGCAGCATTGTTGAGACCGGGCATATTATTATAATATTGTACTCTTCATCTTGTTGATATCCAACTACCTACTTCTTTACGGTTTTCAGCAAATAGCAACAATAGGAGACATGTGAAGGGCCATGGCAGCAGTTGCTAAGCGAGACACCTGGTGAGAATCAAAAGAACTGCGCCCCAGGAAGCGGGGTGGCGTCGATAGTGATACAGTCGCAACGGCAAGGAGGGAGGAGATTGTGGAAATTTGCAGAGAGGACGAGCCGCGTCACATCGTTTGTTATCATGCCAAGAGCCCTTTGTTTTGGAGGTAGGATAGTGGGTTGGACAGTCAGCGCTAAACCTGGATGCATCTCTTCAGAATTTGGCTTGTTGAAGAAAGACGTGACTAAGCAGGAGACCGCTCTGTGTGTTTCTTGTGCTGTTTCACGGTCCAAAGGATGGCGACTGCGACATTCTTCTGGTGAATAATCAGCAGTTCGTGTTGTTGGGTGACTTGACTAGGTACTAGGTATTCCCCTGGCCCCTGATACGGTACCTGGCGCTAAGGCTACCCTAATGAAATTGACGTTGCCAACCCGTTATTAGCCCAGGCACTCCGGCATTTGATTGGGCGGCAAAAGATGGCGGCGCCTCTCCGGAAATTGTGCCCTGGGCTTGCCCTCCAACACCGAAAGAACTCTTTCCCTTTCCCCCAATCTCAACCCCTTCAACCCACGCCGTCGCTCACTCACCTCTTCACCTTTCCCCCAGCTCAATCTTTCGCCACACCGTTCTGTTGCTTGTCGCCCTTCTTTTATCGACATTCAACATTCGGATACACTCTTTTTCACCTGGTCTACTGATTTCTTACCTCCGTCACAACGTGAAACACAGGTTAAACCCCCAAGTTTTCGTGCCTCAACCGCACATCGGCACGTACACGGCCTAGGAGGTTACATAGTCATTCATCAAGAAGCATAACACAACTTTTTTCTGCATAGTACCCTTTTAATACCAGAGCATTGCGCAAGCAATTCGCTCGCCCATAATGCATCACAACCACTATGCTGGTCACCAGCATCACCACGCCAACATGGAAAAAAGACAGGAAGGTCCAGGGACCGTTGTACAATATGTTTACAAGACAGCTGCGAAGACCTTTGACGGCCCAGTCGGCGGATACATGACCATGCCTGCCGCACCGGAGAGCACGCCGGATTCGAACTCGAATTCCAATTCCAACTCGAACGACAATTCGAACGACAGTTCGAACGACAACTCGAATTCGGATTCACAGCAACAGGCAGCCCAGGAGTCAGCAGCGGCCGCGGAGGCATCTGCCTCAGCTGTGTCGGCCGCGATATCAGAAGCATCCGCCTCCAATGCTGCGGCCGCAGCAACACAGGCTGCACACACGCAGGATGACCAGAAGACTCAGGTTACCTCGACACCCGATAACAAAAAGACTGCAGCTACCAGTACTCCCCTGAAAGCGGCCACTTCGTCAACGCAAACACATGCCGCAGCTGCTACGTCACAGGCATCTTCACCCTCACCTACCTCTTCGTTCCTTGAATCTACAAGCTCAACTACACCAAGCCATACTGCTGCAGCGAGCACTGGATCTTCAGGAGGCATGTCAAGTGGAGGAAAGGCTGGTCTAGCAATTGGCATTCTCCTGGCACTTGGTGCTCTGTTTGCGTTGGCGTTCTTCATCTATCGTCGCAAGAGAAGCCAAAGCAATGAAGAGTATTCAAAGGCCGACAATGAGAAGTCCGATTTCACTGGAGGGTTGGCACGTTCCCAGAGTACGGTATCAACCAGGACCACTGCGACTGCGCCTAGATTAAGTCTCCGACCGATAACCGAATTCCATCCCGATCTTGCAGCTCGCGGGAAGGCTGCGAATGCAGGAGCTGCGGCTGCGGCCGGTGTTGCAGGTGGCGCGGCGGTCGGCGCAGCCATGTCAAGGAATCAGAATGATCCAGCAAATCCATTCGGCAATCACGCAGCGGTGACGCCATCACGAAGGTTGTCAGACGAAAAGATCGGCCTGCCAATCCAGAGCAACGCTTCCGAGAATCCTTTCGCAGACAACGCTGGAGCGCCACCGCCAACCAATGGCTCTTTGCCCCTGGCTGATGCCCCTGCTCCCCTACGGATCAGGACCCCTAGTCCTGAAGCTGGAGCCGCAGCTGGAGCCGCTGCGGTTGCAGGTGCTGCTGTAGGTGCTAAACTCGGCGAACGCAAAGATGCCCCCAAGCCGCTTAATCTCAATCCAAACCGAGCAGTTACTCCTGCCAGCCACAGCCCAGCCGTATCTGAATTCAGCCAGACACCAGTCTCACCCGGGGCTATGGCCAATGGCCCGCCTCCTAGTAATGTCCATCGCATTCAACTCGACTTCAAGCCGTCTATGGACGACGAATTGTCTCTTCGCGCCGGTCAACTCGTCCGGCTTCTGCACGAGTATGATGATGGTTGGGTAAGTGGTTGCTCAAATAATCTGAAATTATATGGTCGCTAATAGTTGGGTACAGGCTCTTTGCATTCGTCTTGACCGCTCCCAGCAAGGTGTCGCTCCTCGTACCTGCCTCTCAGCTCGTCCTGTCAAGCCTCGCCCACCACCAGCTGCACGTGGTCCCGGTCCTCGCGGTCCACCACCTCCAGGAATGGTGGGTCCAGGTTCGCGTTCAGCATCACCAGCTCCCAGTGGACGTGGCTCTCCATCCCCCTATGGCCGTGTCCCTCGACCCTCGACCGCAGGAGCTGGTAGCCAGCAACGTTCAATGTCACCCGGCCCATACGGCGGTGGACCTCAACGCCCTGCCAACATGCCTCCTCCGGGAGCTAAGAGAAGAAGCAATTCAGCGAGCGACGTTCGCGAGCGACGGATGAGCCCACCAGGACCGAGTCCAATGAACCCGAACATGCAGAAGGTTTCGATGCAACAACAAGCGGTCACCTCGCCGGATTCGGCGTCAATCACGAGCCGATCTCCACCCACAAGCATGATGCCTCCTAGGAAACCGGTCCCTGGACAAGCCATGTAAGATAAACGTGAAGTCGAAAATGTACATGCGGAACAGGAATTTCCTTGAAACACACATGGATGGAATATGGCTTTAGATGCGGTTAGGCGTCGCAGCGCCTCATACACCCTACTGCTCCCTATCTAATGTTTTTCTTTTGCAAGCTTCGATGATCTGTCCTCATTACCTTCTAGGATTCCGTGGGCACTAAGTGCACCAGGGACTTTTTTCACTTCTTGAGACCCCATTTTACTCCTGCGGGAGCTCTTACATAGATACCATGCCTTCGTTGCTCTCGGAGTGATAGTGCATCTGCACAAGCTTGGAGGCTAAAGCTGTTTAGATGTAAGATATATTAGGTAGTGAATGAATGGCACTGGTGCCGAACGAGATTTGACCTACCACACCAATGCTGTGATCTTGTAGATAACCTTGCCTGCATAACCCGCGCCGGAGACCTGACTCTACATATCTGGCTTCGTTACGTATTAGTGCAACTGCTATTTCTTACACACAAAGTACTTACGATGTTGCGCAACCGCCGCTTCGGGCAACCATCGCCTTAAGCCTCAAAGGCGCGTTAACTCAACCTCAGAAATCTACCACTTCACAGAAAGCGCGTCAAAATTCGCAAGGACGGGCAGTATGAGCTCACCTCCTATGCGACAAGCTCGGCGGAGCAGTCAGACGCCCTCGCAACCTTCCACCCGTTTACGGAGGCCTAGTATCACTGGGAGCGGCGGGCAGTCTGCGATCCCAATGGCCAATTCAAGGGTGAGCAACGCACACAAGAATAAGACAGCTACTTTCTGACCTATGCCAGCTTGCTGCCAGCAGAATGACGACTACTCAGCCAACGTATGATTTCATTTCGGGCGGGTCTGTAAACACGCCCGTTCAACCTTTAGGCCAGAGCAGAAGGCAGTCGACAGTCGTAAAGCCGGGTTGGATTATCTCGATGGAGGAAAGAGGCATCTGCTAATATTGCGTAGACATTGGCAACGAAGATCTACGCGCCCAAGTCAAGACCCTACAGTATGAGGTAGAATCTCTCAAACAAGAGCGCGACTTTAATAACCTTCGACATGATAAAGAGTTGCGCGATGCACAGCTGAAGGCTGAAGAGACATTCAGGAAGGCGCAGGTGAGCAAGATTTCCCTACTGCGATCTACATAGCTAAATAATGAGGTGGATAGGCAGAAGACAGCAGCAACCATGTCCCCCGTCGCAAATACGAAGCTCTGCAACGCGAATTCAAAGAGGCACAGGATCAGGCCATTAACCAGCAAAATACCCTTGAAAAGAGGCTGCGAAATACCCAGGAAGAGAGCCGCTCAGCTAAGGAGGAAGCGGAAGAAGCGCAAACCGAGCTCTCGTCGCTGGACAGGCATTATAAGTACCAGTTACAGGAGGTGGAGACTAAGCATGCGACATTGCAAAAGACGCTCAGTGATCTACGAGATGATTTGATTGCCAAGACCAATGCTTTACAGACCACCCAGGATCGGCTTTCCCAGAGAGAAAAGGCAATTGGTGATCTCGAGAGCGAGGTACTACGACTCAAAGCGCAGACTGGAGATGCAGATACCCTCGCTGTGATTAAGAGGGAGCTTTCAGAACAGGTCGCACATATCAGGAGACTTGAGTCTACAAACAGGGAGCAATCTAAGGACTTGAAACATTTTCGGCAGATACACAAAGCTGTCGAGGTTGTCGAGGAAGAGAAGAATGTACTCAAGACCCGGTTAAGCGTTATGGAGGATATTGAACAGCAGCTTCGAGAAACGCAGCTGCAACGACAGATCCTCGAGGATGAGAGACGATCATGGACATCATATCTTCAGAACGAGGGAGGTACAGGTCAAGTCGAGTTCAACTCCCCTGGAGAGATGGCACGAGCCTTGGTTAAAGAACGTCTGGAGAACACTTCTCTCGTCCAGAGGCTGGGTGCAGTGCAGCCCGAATTATTAGAGAAGGACGAGATTATAAGGTCCCTAGAAGAAGAGCGTAACAAATGTCAAACTGAAATGGAGAAGCTCCGAGCAAGCGTCGGAGTTGGAGGTAACGACGCTCGAGCCAAACAACGACTTGAGCGCCAACGCGCCCTTGCCGTCAAGGAAGTCGAATACCTCCGAGAGCAGCTCCGCACATTCGACAGCGAAGAGCAAACCTACCATTCTGAGAACCAATTCGATGAACTGAAAGCAAAGCGTATTGCAGACCTAGAGAGTCTGGTTGACCAATACTGCAACGACTTACAATCCCTCCACACCGAGCTCTCAAACCTCGAAAAATCCACCCCAGCACCACAACAATCTCCACTGAAACGTCCACGCTCCAACTCCAACTCCGACGACGACTCCCACGCCTTCGGCCAACTCTCCCGTAAAAATCGTAACCTCCAAACCACCCTATCCACCATCCAATCCGCCCACACTCTCCTCCAAACCGAACATGCCGCCCTGCAATCGCAACTCTCCTCCCTCCAACAATCCTCCCGCACGCGAATCCTCGCTCTGCGCTCAAACCCCACCGCCGATTACGCAGCTCTGAAGCAATCAACCCTCGACACATTGAAACAGGAAAACCGCGACCTCCTGGCCACTCTGGAATCCAATTCCCCACCACCAGAGCTAGTCCCAGCCAGCACACTCGCCTCCCTCCGTCTCGAACTCCGCGAGCTGGAACAGGCCCTTAAGGACCGAGACAAACGAATTCTTCGCCTCAAAGAAATCTGGTCTAAGAAATCCCTCGAGTTCCGCGAAGCAGTCTTTTCTATCCTAGGCTGGAAGATGAATTTCCGACCGAATGGTAGATTCGCCATGTCCCTTAACACGAATGCCGGCGCTGGAAATGGAGCGGATGCTGGAGAAGGGGATGAAGAGGACGAATGCTGTCTCATCTTTGATGGCGAACAAGGCAATATGAAAATTGCGGGAGGCCCCGAGAGTCCGTTTGGATTGTATGTAAGGCCTATGGTTAGGGAGTGGGTGGAAAGGAGGGGGTGTGTGCCGGGCTTGATGGCTAGTATTTTGCTTAGTAGGGTTGAGGAGGGGACGGTGGCTTTTTGAGGGGTGCGTGGTTGAGAGGGGGGCTTTCTTGATGTTTGGAGCTGGGACTCTGCTACGTTTAAGACGTTGCTATTTGGACTGCGGGGGGGTGATATACCATTTTTATTTCGTCTAGTAGCTTACCTAGAGCTGGAAATGGACATTCAGACGTGAGGGATGTTCTCATCTCTAAGATACAATAATTTAAACCAACTTCGTTGATCTTAGAATTCTCTTGTGGCTAATAGCTGGGTTCTTACCTATATAACTTTTGGTTAGAGTAAGAAAACGCGTGACAAAGCTAGCTGGCGTGATAGGCATCTAGGATGGAAGTCCACGTATGTTCATCAATTGGGTTGGTGCTATTGGTTGGTGCACTGGACTGGGAAAAGGGATGGAGAGGTCATTGTGCTCATAGAATCTATATTGTAAGTTCTTGGCACGTGTCTCCCTGCAATGTGGGCTTTGAAAACTGCTTATATTCGTACCTACTGTCCCCAAGCAAGCCAAACCCTCTTAGTCTTACAGAACCCATACGCTCGTCCTCAGCACCATGATCTCAACCCACACTCTTCGCCAGGGTCCAAAAGTTCTCATTTTTCGTCCTTCCCAACAACTCCACCGCTTCCCGATCCGTCTCTGCAATCTTACTTCCCCATTTCCGGAACACCCTATCCTTCTGCAACCCCTCAAAAAGCAGCTCACACTTGTTGTCCGCCAAATCTTTCAGATTCCCCTCTTCATCCGTGTTCTGCAGAAATTGGGCTTGGGCCTCGCGATTGCCTTCTTTGACTACGTTTGGGGAATCATTTTCAGCCCAGTTGATGCGGTTGAGCATTAACTTCTTGAAGTCCTTGATTGATTTTTCGCCGCCTTCGGCTAGGACGAGGGATTGGTTGCGGGCGTAGAGAACGAGTCCTGTGAGACCCATCTGTTCGGCGTTGAGATTTACTTTGACGCGGTTCTTGCGATTAGCGAAGGAGTAGACTTTGTAGACTGTAAAGTAAATGCCTTTTGCGGCATCTTTTGCTTTCTTTTCCTCGAGCTTTTCGTGGCGCTCCTCTTTTGTGAGTTTGCGCTCTTCATTCATCGCTAGGTGTTTGTCTTCTCGCTCCTTCACTTCCTTCCGGACCCGTGCTTCGACTGCAGTGGGGTCTTTGACTGCTTCTTGACCTAGCACCATCATCATGTTCTTTAGCTTCACTTTGGGCGCCGGCGTGGGCAGTAGACCAAGTCGTTCTTTGGTCTGAATCTCCTTCAGCGCTTCCATACGCTTTTGTCGACGAAGCTTGGCCTGTTCCTTCGAGGTTAAGTACATGGGTTTCGGAGTGGGCATGTTCTTCACTCCGGGAGGTTCGATCTGGACAGGGTTTTGTATAAAGCGGGTGATGATGGAGTCTTCGGTTTCGATCTTATTGTGTTCTTCAACTTCAGCATAGCCATTCTTAACATCAGTAACTAAGCCTTCATCCCACCATTCAATCTCGGGAGGGGGCTCGATTAAAAAGTTCTTCTCCCCTGGGTCTTCTGAAGGCAGGACCTTCTTCGAGCTCTCCTGTATCCTCTTCCGCATGGCCTCGAGGTTTGCCGCCCGCCTCAGAGCCGCAGCTTGCTGGATGTATTTACCCTTCTCGTTAAATTTCAACTGTCGCGCATGTCGTGCTTTCAACGTAGCCGTCTGAGCACCTAGCGAGGGATCGAAATATGGATTCGCCCTCGTTTCCTCAGCTGATGGACCGGAAAGATCTAATTGTTTCTTCGCTTTGCCAGGCTTTGAAGTTTGGTTTGCTGGTGAGGGAACGCGTTGATTTGCCATGGTTGTAGGGAATTTCGACTGTATTGCTTGCTTGTTCTTAGAAGACCCGAGACCCTGTCCTGCATTATCCATCAACGCAGGATGTAAAGCTGTGCCCAAGCCTCCTCTTGCACCCATCGTTCCATCGTCCAGAGGGGCAAAACCGTTTACTGGGGTTGACTTCTTGTTCCCAATTGCAGCAGCTACCCTGGCTCGCAACTCCTCTGCCCTTGACATACCACTAGCATTTGTCGAGCTTGTAGGGCCAGGTGAGGGGGACTGTAGACTCGGTGATAGACCGTGTGTTCTTGACCCTTGAAGTCTGGCTGCCACTGCCGCCGCTCTTGCTCGTGCATCTGCCACGATCTTGCTGACATCGGGCTTAGTGCCAGCAGTCTCGTTTGTCTGAGGCGCGGGGGATCCATTATTAGAGCGTATCCTCTTCTGAGCGTTATCCGCACTCAGTAGGTCGTCGTTCGGGTGAGGTCTCTTCAGGCCGTTCTCTGTCATTTTGGCTATCTAGCGGTGAATTACAGGACCGTACCAGGAGCGACTCACGTTGTTAGAATCCGTGGGGACCTGTCACCATGTGTTGTTATATCAGAGTGAACAACGCGGGATTGCATGGCATGATTGCACCGCAGGTAAATTGTATGCCAAGCCCCAGCCCTATTCTAAGCTCGCTCGGCGAAACCTTGATCCGCACGTCGCTGAATACCGAGAATTTTGTGGTAAAGCTTGCCAGTAATGGCCTCTACTTTGGATAACTCTTACGCGTATATACTCATGATATGGCATACATAATTCGTCATGAATATCTCCCAGCCGATTGCTTCCTACATTGGAAGTGTAGACTTCGGATTCCTCTTCAACGAGGACATCAAAGCCCTCTCTGTGAAGAAGATTCAGAACCCTGTAACGTTCGATACCCTGCTTCACCCTGTGCCTGGAGGGTTATATGATTCCGCCTTAGGCGCATGGGGTGACAACCCGTAAGTTTATGAGGGGGTTTGTTGAACGGGTGGCCTACGCTATGCTAATGGCTTTTACAAGCTGCTCAACATGTCATTTGAATACTTTCAACTGCCCTGGCCATGTGGGACACATAGAGCTGCCTGTTCCGGTATACCACGTTACGTTTATGGACCAGCTATTACGATTGATGAGATCTAAGTGCGCATACTGTAGCCACTTGAGACTTGCTCCTGCTGAGATCAATCGATTTATCTGCAAGCTGAGGCTCATAGAGCATGGCCTGGTACGGGAAGTTGAGGAGTTAGAAAGAATTCATTTGAGAATGATATCAGCGCAATCACGTAGGGAATCCACTGTGGACGTGGATGGAGAAAGCGAAGAATCGGAGCAAGAAGATGAAGAGACTTTGAAGCAGAGACTCGCCTTCGTCAGGCGAGTGATCAAGGAGAAGGGCGGGCGTGAGGCTCGGGCAGCTGTTGCTTCAGAGAAGGTCGAAGCGGTGTCCGATGTTCGACGAGCAATAATCAAGGAATTCCTTGCTACGATAACCAAAGTCAAGACATGCGGACATTGCAAAGGGTATGGCGAATCTCGATTGAATGTGACTTGACGGCTGACCATCCGCTAGGGTATCGCCCAGCTTCCGTAAGGACAGGTTTAGTAAGATATTCAGGAAACCGTTAAGCAAGAAAGACAAGGCAAAAATGGTGCAAGGCGGCTTCAAGGCCGTGAACCCCCTCGTCAGAGCTGCGAACGAACGCAAGGCTGCACAAAAGCAGAAGCTTGAGGATCGTGAAGTTGACGAAGGAATTGTGATCGAATCCGATGAAATCTCTTCTGAGGAAGGCGAGGATATCGACATGTTAGCAGTAGAGACTGGGACGTCACCTACGGTTGTCCTGGAAGAATCGACAGCTCTGAAATCGACCAAAGTCAAGATCAACTCCGAGGAGCCGGATGAATATGTGAATGCTCAGGAGATACATGCATCCATCTCAGAGCTCTTTGTCCATGAGAGAGAGATTATGGAGCTTGTGTACCATCATCACTCTTCAAAGAATGCTAAGCCACTTTCAGCAGATATGTTCTTCATCAGGAACCTACTTGTGCCGCCGAACAAATATCGGCCTGAGGCTAAGACTGGTGATGGCGAAATTGCTGAAGCTCAAGAAAACCAGCTGTACAAAAACATCCTAACGCAATGTGAGCGTTTGAATCAGATCAGGCAGGAGATGAATGGCTTTGCTCCCAGCTCACAGTATAGACCACGCGGCTTCATAGATTTACAGAATGCCTGGGTACAGCTACAAGATGCCGTCAATTCTCTGATTGACAGTGATAAGAGTCCTGTGCAAGGTGCAGCTGCGAAGCAGAACCCTGATGGTATCAAACAAAAGCTCGAAAAGAAGGAAGGACTGTTCAGAAAGAATATGATGGGAAAGCGAGTCAACTTCGCTGCTAGGAGCGTAATTTCTCCCGATCCGAATATTGAAACAAATGAAATCGGTGTGCCTCCTGTGTTCGCGAAGAAATTGACTTATCCTGAGCCGGTTACCAATCACAACTTTTATGAGTTAAAAGAGGCTGTCCTGAACGGAGTTGAGAAGTGGCCTGGTGCGGCCGCCATTGAAAATGAAAATGGCCAAGTAATAAATCTCCGGACCAAGAACTTCGAAGAACGCCAGGCTCTTGCAAATCAGTTGCTTGCGCCGTCGAGTACGAGTGTGTCAGGGGCAAGGAACAAGAAAGTCCACAGACATCTCAATAATGGAGACATTGTACTCATGAACAGACAGCCTACGCTCCATAAACCATCAATCATGGCACACCGAGCTCGAGTACTCCCGGGTGAGAAGACGATACGCATGCACTACGCTAACTGCAATACATATAACGCCGACTTCGACGGTGATGAGATGAACATGCATTTTCCCCAAAACGAGATTGCAAGGGCCGAGGCTCTCCAAATAGCGGATACAGATCATCAATACCTATCAGCAACCGCTGGTAAGCCTCTCCGGGGCCTTATCCAGGACCATATCTCAATGGGTGTATGGCTGACTAACCGGGACACTTTTTTTGATCGAGATGACTACTACCAACTTCTGTATGGGTGTTTGAGGCCGGAAGACAACCAGACTACTTCAGAGAGAATTCAGACAATTCCGCCAGCGATCGTAAAGCCAAAGCCTATGTGGACTGGGAAACAAGTCATCACTACCGTCCTCAAAAATATCACCCCAGCCACTCATCCTGGCTTGACCCTCTTAGGAAAATCTCAGACACCCGGGGAACGGTGGGGAGAAAACTCGGAGGAAGGGATCGTAATCTTCCAGCATGGCGAACTACTGACTGGTATTCTTGACAAATCACAGCTCGGCCCGAGTGGAGGCGGATTTGTTCATTCCATATATGAAGCATATGGACATACAATAGCGGGAAAGCTCCTCAGTATATTAGGAAGACTTTTGACGAGACTCCTTAATATGCGAGCTTTCTCCTGCGGGATAGCAGACTTGTTTTTGACAGAAAGCGGAGAAAGGGATCGTTTAGAAGAACTTAAGCGGGCAGATACGATAGGTCTGGAAGTTGCAGCAAAGTATGTGACATTGGAGGGGACACCAGAAGCCAATGACAAGGAATTACGAAGCCGTCTACAGGATGTTCTACGTGACGACGAGAAACAAATGGGCTTAGACCAAGTCTGCAATACCCAAACGGCAAAACTCTCAACCGACATCACCAAGGCTTGTTTACCTCGTGGACTGCAGAAACAATTCCCTCACAACCAGATGCAAACAATGACCACGTCTGGTGCTAAAGGAAGTTCCGTAAATGCTAGTCTCATTTCGTGCAATCTTGGACAGCAGGTACTCGAGGGTAGAAGGGTCCCGGTCATGGTCAGTGGTAAAACGCTACCGTCATTCAGGCCTTTTGAAACTAAAGTTAGGGCGGGCGGTTATGTCACGGATCGTTTCTTGACAGGGGTCAAGCCGCAAGAATACTACTTTCACACCATGGCTGGAAGAGAGGGTCTCATTGATACGGCGGTGAAAACGTCGAGAAGTGGATATTTGCAGCGGTGTCTGATCAAGGGAATGGAGGGTCTTACTTCAGAGTACGATAACTCTGTTAGAGATTCGGACGGCAGCATGGTACAGTTCCTGTACGGGGAGGATGGTCTTGATGTGACCAAGCAGAAGCATTTGACAGACTTCAAATTCCTAGCCGAGAACTATCTATCCCTCGTTGCTCAACTTAACATTACAGGAGAATTCTCTAAGCTTCCTAATAGGGGCGCAGCCGACTATCAGAAAATTGCTATGAAGAAGATCAAGAAAACTAGCAGGGTCGAAGCCATGGATCCTTGCTTGTCAGTCTTCGATCCCGGCAGCTCCTTTGGTAGCACCTCAGAAGCCTTCGCCTCTGCTTTGAATTCCTATTGTGACCAAAATCCAGAGAACTTGCTCAAAGACAAGAAGAAGGCTCCCGATGCGCCAATATCCAAGAAGACATTCAAGGCTTTGGTTGATGTGAAGTACATGAAATCGGTAGTTGAGCCGGGAGAGGCAGTCGGCGTTGTTGCTGGACAATCTATTGGCGAACCGTCTACACAAATGACTCTGAATACTTTTCATTTGGCCGGGCATTCTGCTAAGAACGTCACACTAGGTATTCCACGGCTTCGTGAGATCGTCATGACTGCTAGTAGGGCAATGTCTACGCCCTCGATGACATTGCATCTTATTCCTGAACTTGATGCTGGTGCTGGTGAAAAGTTCGCCAAAGGGATTACTAAACTTACAATGGCAGAAGTCGTCGATAATGTCGAGGTCAGCGAGTCTGTCGCTCCGGGTGTTGGCTATGAAAGAGCAAAGATCTACAAGATCCGGCTTGATTTATTCCCGTCAGCCGAGTACTGCGAGACGTACGCAATCACAGTTGCGGATGTTCTTCGTACGCTTGAGATCCAGTTCATACCAAGACTCGCCAAAGCAATCAAGAAGGAGCTTACGAGAAAAGGCGATGCAAGATTACTGAAAGCCAGTGCTTCCGTGCCTGAGGTTGGCAAATCGTCAGGAGTAGTGCAAGACGCCCCAGCCAGAGCTGAGGTAGACCTTGAGGGAGGCGAAGATGATGAGGATGATGACGGAGACGATGACGCAACGAACAATAAGCAAAGACAGAACCGTGCGGAAGCTATATCTTACGCAGCTCCGGATGAGGAAGAGGATGCCATCGCGAAAGATGCCCAGCGAAGATCCTCTCCTGAACTGGATGAACCGGAGGACGAAGGCTTTAGTGGAAGCCCACGTGCATCCCAAACAGATGCTGACATAGACGAAGATGAAGAGGATGAGGAAAAGGCAAAAAGAAAGAGCCTAGCGAAAGAGCGCGAAGCTAGAATCAAAGAGAGATCTCGCGAGGTCACCTCTTTCACCTTTGACGATAAAGCCGCGCAATGGTGTGAGATACAGTTCGAATACGACGTAAACACAGCCAAGCTCCTTCTTCTCCCTCTCGTCGAGAAGGCTTGTCATGACGCCGTGATTCAATCCATCCCAGGTCTCCAGGCTTGCACTGCAACCACTGAGAAAATCCGGGATTCCAGCACCAATACGCAAATCGACGTGCCCGTCGTCCTCACCCAAGGCATCAATTTGAAGGCCATGCATGACTACCAAGATATTATCAACCCCCATCGCATCTTCACAAACGACATAGCAGCCATTCTAGACCACTACGGCGTAGAAGCTTGTCGAGCCACTATAATTCGAGAAATGGACGCTGTCTTCAAAGGCCACAGCATCAGTGTCGACATGCGCCACTTGAATCTGATTGCGGATGTCATGACGAGGAGTGGCGGCTTTACACCTTTCAGCAGGAATGGGTTGAAGGGCTCGGTCAGTCCGTTTATGAAGATGAGCTTCGAGACGACGGTGGGATTTTTGAAGGATGCAGTGTTGGAGAATGATTGGGATGATTTGAAGAATCCGAGTGCGAGGATTGTAATGGGAAAAGTCGGGAAGATTGGGACAGGCGCTTTCGATGTGCTGATGCCTGTGGAGCAATGATGCTGTAAATTGAAAGGCCGGAGCTTACGTTATGTTATGTAGGAATGAACTCATGACTGGCTCTTGCAGCAGTGCGTCTCATGGAGAAGCCTAGCCACAAGCGTCGAAGAAAAGCCCCTTCTCCTCACAAAGGACAGACAAGGGAAGCCAGAGGCTGGGTTCGAAGCCAGGATATCGAAGTAGCGAACGAAATAGACGCAGCTTTCACCCTTAAGGACGGGGTAATCAGTAAATCAAGCTGGCTAGAGTTGTATGGTCATCGCCGCGCTTTGAATATATTAATTCGAAGCCGAGTATTATTACACCATAGAGGCTTTCTCACCACGCTACGTTGTACACGAAGGAATGACATACTGTAATTTATATATTGAATTCCAGCGAGATATACATTCAATATGGCTATCTCTTTCACCAATAGAACAATGGGTCATCCACAGACATCGAGTGTTGAGCTCCTGATTAAGATAATTGGCCATCGCAGTACTTCAGAGCCTCAATCTTGCTGGAGGACTTTTTTATCTAAGCAGAAGTAATGCTTCGGATTTCACATAAGACTTGTGATCATCAAAGCCCTTCACATGCCCAAGGCAAAAGCATCTACACCCGGAAAACCCATCAACGCACGCCACATCTATTTTCCTTCCCCTAATCCCATACATATCCCTTCCCTCCTCAACTGTAGTTGAATGAATTCCGACAAAGCGGACAACTACTCGAATTACTACTCCGAAACCACCGAAACAAACAACTACTATGAAACATATTCTTGCATGTCGAACACCTCTTACTCGGCAGCTGACGATCCCCACTCACAACACTATAACAAATGGCGCACTCCGTCTGTCCCTTCATCGCCGCACTGACGTTCTTCCTCCATGCCACTAGCCCGTCAATGAGACTGCTTCCCTCCCCTGCACTGCCGGCGGAGAGGTTCATGACGCCCTGGGCGTTAATGAGCCAGGATTGCCATTTCTTCTCTACTACACCGACCCGATGGATGGATTTTACTTCTGCACGGGCGAGAGGGTAGGAGGGCGGGAGGCGGACAGATATGCTCATTGTTTGTTCGTCGATGGGAATGGAGGCGATGATTTCGCGGGTCGAGGGGGAGACTTTGATTGTCATTGGTTGGTCGTCGGTGGCTTGGGATGGGCCCCAGGCGCTAATGGTCGAAAGTTCGGAAGAGATGATGAGGGGCGAGATGTACTTTTGAGTCCAGGATTCGACGGCTATGTTGAGTTGACGGGGGGCGTTGTCGCGCCACCATTCTTTCGAAAGGGAGGGGACGTAGCGGAGGGAGAGGTAGTAAAGGTGGATTAGGAGCCAGTGGGTTTCTTGTTCGGGGGACTGGGAGGTGTTGGGAGTGTAGGTTTCGATGTCAAATTTGGAAGCGTCTATAGGATAAGATCGGGCGGAGATAAGAATGATGAGAGCGAAGGATAGAAAGTCTTGCAGGTATGTCCCTTCTTTGAGCGCGGCGACATAGTCTGCGTGGACTTTGTAGCTGGCGTTTTGCCAGTAGTCAAAGGTAAGCTTCCAGCTTAGCAGGTAGCTGCGCAGTGGAGGAGGTATTGTTCGTTCAGAATCATACTCAGCCAAGATGCCCAAGGAAGGCGGTGCAAGGATAAGGGACAATAATTCCTGCGGTAGGTGGGCCACAAAGTCTTTGGTCAACGCTTTGTCAACAGAGACCTGTTCTTGGGCATTTGGTATCTGAATGTGCAGTAATTCGTATGCCGCTTGCTGGAGGGCTGCAGATTCGGAAGCAAGGACAGGGTAGAGCTCCTCCAAATCGATGCTGACATGCTGAGACAGACTGGCAAGTGTTCTACCCAAGATATCGTTGACTATTCGCCGTGGCTGATGGGACTCATCTGGAACGTCTTGGAGTTGGATCATCAAACCCACCAGCCCCTTAGCAATTCGCTCTTTCTTTTCTGTCCAGGCGTCGAATAAGTCGTCATTTGACTGTTGCATATCCGCTTTCTTTAGCAGTGCCAGAAGCCGCAGGCTAGAGTGGATCCCGTAGAGGTATTCATCGCTCGTGGCTTGAAGCCACATTTCTGGTATTGCATCGAGGATGTCCGCCCAGAAAGCGTCATATATTTCCTTTATTGCTGGAAGCACAACACTCAATGTTTTCATGGTCTCTCCACCAATACTGGGTATCAGCAATAGCCCATCCTGCATTTGTTCTACTACATGCTTTACAAAGAAAACGAGCCGCTGCTGTGGTACTTCATTTACATAGTCTTCTGGCTGGTCAAGGATGAGATTCAGAAAGACAAAGCTCTCTGTGGTCTTGTCCACTCTAGACTTCTCATGAAGTTGTTGTCCGGTAAGATCGGCCAGAAGCCCATTGCAAAGCTTAAGTGCCTCTTTTGAGTCAGATACCGATGTTAGAAGCGCCGCAGAGGTGAACACATCCGGACTCTGTCGCAGCTGCTTGAGTTCGCCGATGTCACTGTGATGGGTGACTTGAGCTCCTTGTGACTCGGCAATCTCTATCGTTAGCGCTGAGTATGCTCTGGTGCTATAATATGAAATTGTTGATCTCCCTACAGTATCGCACAACAGCTGATTTTGCACGTCTGTAATGAAGTCTAATGTGAGCCAAGATGCTATTAAAGCTTGCGCCTCAGCGACAGAGTCTACTACTTCGGACTCCAAATCTGGATCAATAAGCTCCCAAAGTGGGGAGGATCCTTTTACGCCGAGGTCATCACCAGCAAGCTGTAGGAACGTTGCCATAGCCTTGCACGTAGCTACCTTTCTTTCTTTCGACGCGTGGCTAAAACAATTGGTGCTCAGGATCAGCTTAGTGGCGTAACAAGCCATTCTGAAAGCCGAGGAGTAACCGTCCGCATCCCTAGGGATCTTCTGCTTGCTGGGCTTTGACGACGGGAGCACAAGGAATAAGGCGCCGCCAAGAGGGTTCGTGATGGCCAGTGATTCATTTGGAGATCGTGTGATAAATGGAGCGAGTGCATCACCCCATTGAGTAGCGTTGGGTAGTAACTCATCTGCTACGGCTGGTAGGTCATTTGGGGAAGCTTGTTCTATCAGCTTTTGTGCTTGGTTTACAAGTGCATCAATACTATTTTCCAATTAGTACCTGCAGTGGCAATGTTGGAAAGTGCCACCTACGAAAGAGAGTCCGCTTCAGCTTTTTCCAGACCTTCATTGACAATTGCAATCATTGACTTCGTGGCTTGATTATCCCCTCCATTGACTGACAATATTCGCTCTAAGGAACTGTTGAGGTTTCTAGCTCGCAGCGAGACAGACTCGTCTGTAGAATCAGCTAAAAGAAGCAACTTCGAAAGCAGACTCGAGCCATTCGAGGACAGGACGAACTCTTTCAACAAGCTTTGGTTCTGCTTCACAATCTTTTCTAAGCCATTGATGGCTGCAGTGGTATCTGGGCTGATTGAAAGACCTGCTGTCATGTTTGCAAGAATTTCATCTGTGAGCTTCTTCGGCGCAAGGGGATTGGCGATAGCAGCCATCACTGACTCCCATAGTGCCCCAGTATCATCTTTCATTGCTTTGCTTAGATCATGCAGGACTACTGCAGAAAGAGAGTTGGTATCGGCTAGTCGTGGTGAAGATATAAAGCTCTGTAGAGCAACGGCTTTTGCTGAAGAATCTGGTGCGTCGATCAATGTACGCATGCACTTTTCGTACACGTGCCCAACATCATCCTGCCCCTCTAAGAGGTTATATTCCTCTAAAAGGCCTAATAGTCGGATAAGGTATTCGGCGGAAGGAGATACTAAGACGCTGGGTATGACATTATTAGCGAAATCGAAAAGCTCCTCTTGTATTGGATTGTCGTGTAGCATAGATGCAGGTACCGCTTGTATCAAACTTTCCAAAGCGGATGCCGCACCATATGGCTTTCCATTCCTGGCCTTGATAAGGGAGATGATTGAACGTAATTCGAAGGGTAAAGTGCTTCCAATGATTGTACAAATGGGCCTTGCTGCGTTTGATTTAAGGAGCAAAGCTTGGAGCCGGTACCATCGATTCATTTCACAAGAAACAACATCTTGAGATGTTGCAAATTCCTTGGATTGTTCGGGCAGAGATGTCTTGAGGTCTTCGATGACCTTTGATGACAATGCCTTCCATCCGTCCAAGAATTCTTCAAACCCCCCAAGAATGGCTATGGTACATGCTCTCGTGCATATTCCCTCTTGGTGTGGACCTGGGATTCCCCACCGAGATTGATTAGGCAATTTCCTAACGTACTGGGTCACAATGGGAAAGATAGAAGTCTCGTAGAGTCGTTGTTTATCCGGTGAAGCTGGAAGAGATGATAGCACTAGCTCAAAAGCATCCAGATAGGTGCTCCAAGCTGCGCCTTGGTTTGTGCGTGCTTCGTCTCTACTATTTAGTCCTTCATGTATAGCGCTCAAGACCGGCGAAAACGTGTGTTCGTCCTGGTTATCGATCTTTTCAGACTTGTCGGCCGCATTCATGATGATCTCTGTAGGTAGCGTGGTTAAAATAAGAGAGATCTGGGCCCAGAACTCCGCAGGTCCGCCCTGCGAACCTCTCTTGAGGAAGTAACACAATCGATTTTGCGCGGACTTCTTGCCTGAGCCGACGTAGTAGACCGTCCACACGTCCGGTATTTCAGTTGAGAGGGTAGCAACAGCTCTAGCATAATCAAAAGCTGAACCAGCTTGGCTTGTGTGAAGACCAGAAGTTAACATATTGACGCTAAGCATCGATGGATCCAAAGCTTCCTTCTCCTTCGCCAAAGCTACCACTAGCAATCTGTAGGTCGCCCGACGAACGTATGGGTCTTCATGAGATGCAAGCTTCCATAATTTCGCTTCCTTCAGGATATCGCCTATTAGAGTTTTGCTTTTCTCCAGCTCAGGTTTGGGTCTGTTCTCTGTACTGGAGGTTAGCTATGAAGCTGCGGATCGGTGAGAGAATAAAGGCTTACCAATCAGATTGCTTACAACCATTACGGAGGCACCAACCACTCTCCAATACTTGGCAGATGCATCATCGGGCCGGACTGTTCGCTCATCACTGAGGGTAGAGGTGGTTTCCTTTACAATTACATCACGGGCGAATTCCAGAATAGAGCCTTGATATAATCGCCATACGTTGTTCTTCTTGTCTTCAGATCTAAACACGTCGTTAAATGCCTCGTTTGCAGCTCGGCTGACGGATTTGTCATTATCATATTGACCCGCTAACCAGGGGGCCACAACCGCAGGCAAGTGTTTGGCAATTCGCTTGCCGCAGGATATAGCAATTTGCCCTTGGACAGTATGAGCAAGCTGACGAACCCGGCGAGAAGTATCGATGGAGGAGCGGGGATACACCTTAATCTAATTGACCACCATTTTATTACTTTTATATTGCACAGGCTCTTTGAAGGAGACCCACCCATGCCTCCAGCATTGCCTCCTCAAATTCTCCTCTTCTGCTCTCAAGAGACGAGATATAAGCTTGTAAATCTTCCAACGCTTTGGCTTTCGTAGTGGCATCTTTCTTTTGGATGTTCTTGAAGGCCACCACAATATTCGGTTCGGAAAGTCCATGTAGGTCAGGCGGCTCATAGACGTAAGAAAGAGGCGATGAGGCAACCGCTCCGAATGATGAGGTGCTAAAACCAACACCAAAGCCAGCTCCATCTTGAGTTCCGCCGAAGGCTCCAGACACAGCTCGGGCGCTCGAAGCTTGCGACTTGAAAGGCCGTTTGCTCATGACTTTGATTGGGCCTGAACGTACTATCCTAGACTAAGGTGCAATCGCAGCGAAGTAGAAGCAAGACTAGAACTTTTTCCGAGGATACTGCCAGCAAGTCGGCATTAGAGAATCAAAATCGACAATAACGAAACGAAAAGTTACTACACCACGATGCATGACGCCGTTGAGGGAACCTCACGGTGTTTCTGTTATCTTATCTTAGCGTTGCGCGTCAAACGCGCCACAGGGCTGACTCGCAAAGGTGGCAAAGTATGAGAATGGGGTGCTAAGAATATTGCAAACTGAGACTTGGAGCCTCGGTCTTTGTAGAGTGCATAATGAAGTTCAACATCGAGTCAGGTTCATCTGTAGAATCGAAGATGCATACCCTACTAACACCGCAATAGAGATCTTCCTATCCTCTTTCCATATCCTCGGATATATCCAGGTTTGGATTTTGTTTAACGTGATACGAAAGAGCGTTGGCTAATAGTGTTTGACAGAGCAATATGCGTATGTCATTCTGTGTATATGACGGAACAGATCATGCCAACTGATGCAATGTCGGCTTCAGATATATGTGCGATCTCAAACGTACGGAACGGTCAATAGCCTTGTGGAGGGAAGCTACTTATCCGCTCACTAGGCACGCTGGATGCCGGGGGCCACTGTGTTCTCGAGATGCCTTCGGGGACAGGAAAAACAGTTTCGCTATTGTCTCTCATCGTAGCCTACCAGCAATATTACCCAGAACATCGAAAATTAATATACTGTTCCCGTATGGCTTTCCTTTTTCTTTGATATTGAAACCAACCTGATGAACTTGAAGGTACTATGTCGGAGATCGAAAAAGCGCTGGCTGAATTAAAGGCTTTGATGAAATACCGGGCAGATCAACTAGGCTATGAAGAAGACTTCCGAGGTCTTGGATTGACTAGCCGTAAGAACCTGTGTCTCCATCCTTCCGTCAAGCGCGAGAAGAGTGGCTCTATAGTAGATGCTCGATGTCGAAGCTTGACAGCTGGCTTTGTAAAAGAAAAGAAGGAGAGGGGCGAGGATGTTGATCTTTGCATCTACCATGATGTATGGCAGCAAGTCGCTCTTGAGAATGATACTAAGTGGGTTAGAACCTTGACCTTCTGGAGCCACATAACCTCGTACCGCCGGGAGTTTTCACCCTTGACGGAATGCTGAAGTATGGAGAGAAGCATAAGCAATGTCCTTACTTCTCTGCGCGACGCATGGTACGAAAGCAATCTGTCCTTCAAGTTGTTGGCTGATCTGCTTAGATGCCTTTTTGCAATGTTATAATATATTCATATCATTATCTACTGGACCCGAAGATCGCGGAAAGAGTCTCGAAGGAGCTTTCAAAGGACTGCATTGTAGTCTTTGACGAGGCACATAATATTGACAATGTTTGTATCGAGTCCCTAAGTATAGATTTGACTGAGGACTCCTTACGAAAAGCTACGCGTGGCGCAAACAATCTCGAACGTAAGATTACAGAGATGCGTTCTTCGGATGCGGAGAAGCTTCAGAATGAGTATGCAAAATTGGTGGAAGGTCTACGAGATGCAGATGAGGCTAGGGAAGAGGATACTTTTATGGCAAACCCAGGTACGGTGGTCGTCCATATATAAGTGTGATTCCTGGCCCTGATGAATGTCGTCAGCGCTGCCGGATGACTTGCTGCAAGAAGCGGTCCCTGGAAATATTAGAAGGGCAGAGCACTTTGTAGCTTTCCTGAAACGCTTTGTTGAATATCTCAAGGTATGCCTCTACTTTTCCACCCTCCTCCAACTAGTATGTTTGCTAACACAACCGGACAGACACGAATGAAAGTCTTGCATGTCATATCAGAAACACCGCCATCCTTCCTGCAACATTTGAAGGATCTGACCTTCATTGAGAAAAAGCCTCTCCGGTAGACGACCTCTCTGCTAATTCATGAGATAATAATGTTAACCACAATTTAGATTTTGCGCTGAGCGCCTGACATCCCTAGTCCGAACTCTTGAGCTCACGAATATTGAGGACTACCAACCTCTCCAAGAAGTAGCCACCTTCGCCACTCTCGCCGCTACATACGACAAAGGCTTCCTCCTAATCCTCGAGCCCTACGAATCCGACACCGCCACAGTTCCCAACCCAATCCTTCACTTCACCTGCCTCGACGCCGCCATCGCCATCAAACCCGTTTTTGACCGCTTCTCCTCCGTAATCATCACCTCCGGCACCATCTCCCCCCTAGAAATGTACCCAAAAATGCTTGGCTTTACCACCGTAGTGCAAGAGTCCTACTCCATGACCCTCGCCCGACGCTCTTTCCTGCCCATGATAGTAACCCGCGGCTCCGACCAATCCGCCATATCATCCGGCTTTCAAATCCGCAATGATCCCGGCGTTGTGCGCAATTACGGCTCGCTGCTTCTGGAATTCTCCAAAATCACCCCTGATGGCATCGTCGTCTTCTTCCCCTCTTACCTATACATGGAGCTTATAATCAGTACGTGGCAAGGCATGGGCACCCTCGACGAAATCTGGAAATATAAACTCATCCTGGTCGAAACGCCCGACGCACAAGAAACTTCACTGGCTCTCGAAACCTATCGCACAGCATGCTGCAATGGCCGAGGCGCTATTCTCCTCTGTGTCGCTCGAGGCAAGGTCTCTGAAGGTATAGATTTCGACCATCACTATGGCCGCACTGTGCTCTGCATGGGTGTTCCCTTCCAATACACCGAGTCGCGTATCCTAAAAGCCCGTCTCGAGTTCCTCCGCGAGACGTACCGTATTCGCGAGAACGACTTCCTGTCTTTCGACGCCATGCGGCATGCTGCACAATGCTTGGGTCGTGTCTTACGGGGCAAAGACGACTACGGAATAATGGTACTCGCGGATCGACGGTTCCAGAAAAAGAGAAGTCAGCTCCCTAAATGGATTAATCAGGCCTTGCTGGAAAGTGATACGAGTCTGAGCACGGATATGGCTGTAGCTAGCGCGAAGAAGTTTTTGCGGACTATGGCGCAGCCGTTCTCCGAAAGGGATCAGGCAGGAGTATCGACGTGGGATATCAAGGACCTGGAGAGGCATAAGGAGCAGAAGGAGGAAGAGAAAATTAGGGAATTGAGGAATGGGATTGATGGAGGGAAGATGGACGTTGATGAGCATACTAATGGTGTGAATGGTGCTGACGAGTATGGCGCTGACGACGATATGGATGCTGCAATGATGGATATGGATGCATGATGGAGACAATTGACATCTCGTAAGACGGTAGAATCTTAATGTTGGTGAAGTCTTTGAATCTTCGTCCAAACACTCTTTACTTCATGGCCAACCCAGCCCCCAGTCAAGAGCACTCAACTAGTCTCCACCAACTTGCCGCTCTCCCCAGGACCCATCAAGAACTCTTCCCCAACCACCGTTCCATTCCCACTCACCTCCACCGTCCCATTCACCCCAATCCCGTTGACCGCAGGCCCGACGTAAAAATTGATTTTACTGAAAGTACCCCAGATGAAAACGCCAATGCTTCTCCTTCCCCCACTGAGTACATATCCTGCACACTGCTCCGGCGGTTCCACAGCGCTCCCCACACACGCGTTGATAACATCCTGGGCCGCACTGGCGATCTCTCTTAAATTGCTGACGTCGGCAGGGTAGTAGCTGGCCCGGGGGAGACCTGGCAGTGTGCCTGAAGGGAAGAAGGGGGAGGAGATCATGGCGATTACGAGGGTGCAGGCACCTAATCAATTGTTCAATTGTCAGTGGAGGTTGCTCGGCCCAATAAGGGCAGGGGCGAGATGAGAGAAGGTGGAGCTTTCGAACCAAGAGTGTAACGTCTCGGCGTTTGCATGATGGGCAAATCATGGATTGGCTGAGCGTGTGGGGCTAGAAACTCATATTCTTGACCACGGCGGACTCGGACCTCACTGGAGATGAATCCGTCGAGTGCGCCTTGGCAGTCGCCGTGACCATACTTAGTGCCAAGCCAGTTACTATCGCGGACGCATACAGGGTTTGCCGAATCCTCTACGGTCAAGTTTCGAGTGTTGGTGGGCTGTATGAGAGATGCTGTTGATGCTAGGTGTGGTAGGGCGACCAGGAAGGTGAGACGATACAATATTGATACCGAAAGGCAGGAGAAGTGTTGTGGCATAATTCGGGAAGTAGACCTTTGAACATTTGGTACTCAGAAAACGAGTAATTTTGGAGTTTTAGAGAGCTATTGATCAATGCGCATGTGCGGCTAAGGTTTGGGTTCCTACCTTGCACTGCGTACCTGAAATGGTAAGCCTTTTCCCGCGGACAGACCAGAGACCTATTTGCGATGACAATAGGATGGCTTATATGATGACAAACGATGTTTAGCTGCATTGTCAGCCTGTCTCCACACAAGGTGTCTGGGTGTCTCAAAGTGCCTGCATCGTCTCGAAACAGGGCTATTTCCTGTCGAACAGGATACAACCTCTAGGCATGTATGTGGATAGACTCTGTACATTATAGACGCTCAATGGTGCTTCTCTCTCGAAGACTGAACCTGTGTGGGACTCGAACCCTCCCGCTTCTCAGCGCCCGTCCCTTTCCCTGTCCCTTTATTTTTCCCCTCCCTGTACTTTGCTAATTTTTCCATGGAGTATCTCCAAGATTTCCCCATGCCAGATGTGATCAGACCCTTAATACTTTGACTGTAGCTTGGCCATCGGATGATCTTCGCAAGTACCGCGTTCACGTCTTTATTGAGTGCATTTTTTTCTTCACCAGCGACACGTTGCTCAAAGGGACCACCCTGCTTTCTCTTGACTCTTGATGGATCCTCGTCGTTCGATTGCTCCATCATCTTGTTGAATTCAAGTTGTGGTATTTGATACTTCGATTGGTATTGGAAGTAGAGCTTCTCACGGAAGTTCTTGGGAAGGCGGCGGACCATATTCCCCCGTTTGACAGGGTCCATGTCTTGTGCCAGGATGGCATTGGTATTTGGATCATCAACCCAGGATGGAGAGCTGCAGCGTGGATCTTGGAAAGAGACGTTGGGCAGGTTCTCGATCAGAGGAGCATACAAGCGACGAAAGTTGGGAAGCTGATGCTTGACAATATTTGCGACTTTGTTCAGATTCTCGGCCCCCAGAGACATTCGCGGGTCGCCAAGATAGGATATTCCCGCAATGGTGTTGTAAAGATCCTGTTCAGTGAAGGTTTGCGGCAGCAGAAGCAGGGCAGTGCGAACGGCGGAAATTAGATTGATCTGGTTGGCAAGTCGGACGCGAGGATCATCTCTGAGGATTTTGACGGGCTTTTGCAGGCGTCCTGCGAGATAGAGAGTATTCCACTCGGATAGATCCCGACAAAGAGTATCGAGATTCACCACACCGTATTTGATGAGGGTCCCGTTAACGGTGACATAAGGATTGAAGTAGACCCCAGCCCCCCACTTGTCCTGAATGCGAGAGACAACAGAAGATCCTAAGGAGCCAACAGCTGAATAGTGATTACGATGTTGCTGTAAATTGAGAGAATGCCAATGCTGGGTATGTGAAACGCCAAAAATGAAGTCTATCATCTTACCGGTACCTTTTTGTACGGTGGATATTACAGGACTTGGGTTCGGGTGCAAAGAGGAAGGGCTCGATGCGTTCGTTGAGGTCTGAGGAAATACGCCGGAACCGTAAGCAAAGGCGTACCGAATGGGCGCTCGGAATTGCCAAAGTATTTGCCGCAGGGCCTCCTTGAATTCATTGTTGATCAAGATATGCTGATTCACACCAAAGTTTGAGGAAGGAAGGTCGGCGAAGGCTTGTATATTGAAGTCGGGATTCTCATCCCAGTCTGGTGGCAGGTCGCTGGGTCGTTTCGATGATTTTTGTGAAGGGCTTGGATGAGGGCCTGGAGAAGACGGAGAGAATGAAGAATCCGTTGAGGAAGTCGATGACGCAGGGTAGCGTGTAGACTTAGAGTCATCCGGATTCAATTTGCTGCCAGAGCTTGAAGAAGCGAATGGTTGTACGCAAAAGATGGAGGGCGAAAATATCCGGTACTGCCATCCTACCTTGACGAGAAGAAGGCTTGGATTGGCTCGGGGTTGAGAAGCACGAGAGAACTAAGTGGCTCCGTCAGTCAGTCTGTACTAGGACCAGAGAACATATTGGTGCGCGGAAGAAGTTAAGGACCCTACTGAAGCTGAGATTCTGTTCATGATGGAGCAATGTGACAGGCGACAACCCTCAGTTGAGTGTTTTGGAGCCGGCCAAAGATCTCGAAAACTTGGAGGTAGTACATCCGCTCCATAGGTGATAGTACACAAGGTCACAAGATTGGTTTCGAATGGAAGGAGCGCTCTCCATGCTGCGAGACTTGTGTGGCCAGAATCATCCTAAAAAAGCGATATAAAAGCATCAGCCCTTGCGCGTAAGGTAGATTTCGGCGAAATATTCGGTATTCGCACTAAATTAGGGCTTACTAGCCTCGTAACAAGGGCCGAGCCCGCCAACGCGATTTGAAGAAGCTAACGTAAACAAACAATAACAACATCGCCAAGCTCGAAAGAAGAAGGACTGATCGCCTTCATAAGTTACTGACAGGGCTCCATTGTGCAAATTCCATGTTCTTACACCTCTAATTACTGTGCAAGATGACTGTCGCAAGCTCAATGGAGAGCTACGCTGCGCGACTCGCTACATTCAATGTAGCACACCCAAGTACGAAAAAGAGGGCATCTGATGCCCGAGGGAAGACTTTGAAATGGCCGCCCAAGAATCCTTCGCCTCCCAAAGTATGTAGATCATCTTATGGCTTTTCTGCAATGGATATTTGACGATTCACAGCTTGCTCGCGCCGGATTTTTCTATCGGCCCACGTCATCATGTCCCGATAATACTACATGCTACCTATGCCATAGTAATCTTGACGGCTGGGAGGAGGATGACAATCCCGTAGAGGAACACTTGAAACATTCACCCGACTGTGGATGGGCGGTCATTGCTGCCATTGAACAAAGCGTTGAGAACGGCAGCCACGACCTGGAGGATCCAATTTCAGAGAAGATGCAAAGTGCAAGACAAATGACTTTTGGTTCAAAATGGCCACATGAGAGCAAGCGAGGTTGGAGCTGCAAAACGCAGAAGGTACATATATATGTTGCCCGCTCGAGCTGCTCCTGCTGATCTGGAATGCAGATGGCCGATGCTGGTTGGCATTATTGCCCGACGGTAGAGAGCGACGACTTCGTCAGATGTGCCTATTGTAGTCTAAGTCTTGACGGATGGGAGCCAAAGGATGATCCACAGTACGTCTCAGGATTGACTAGCTGCGTTCATATATTTACGGACTATAGTGACGAACATCAACGCCGGTCTCCCGACTGCGTGTTCTTCGCCTTTACTGTAAGCAAACCAAAGGTTGGCCGAACGAAAAAAGGACGCGCTTCCACTGCATCCCGCCTATCTATCCAATCCGGTTTCACAGCATTTACAGAAGGTGCTTCCATTACGGAAATTGAAGTAAACCAGGAGGAAAGTATAATATCTACCATGGAGGCGGTAAAACCCACGAAGGCCGGAAAGGGAGGAAAGAAGGCCGCTAAGGCCAAAAAGGCGCCCAGCAGAGCGAAGGGAAAGGTTGCCAAAGCCAAGCAAGACGAGTCACAACTCGCCAGTAGTTTCGTGGAACCAGAAGATGACGATTTTGAGGTCAAGGTCGCTCAAGCGCCTGCGCCAACCTCGAAGACTAGGAAGAGGAAAAGTGAGAATATAAGTACAGGAGAGGAAGCTATGGCAGAATCTAGGGTTAGTCCCCCGGACGAAAAATCTCCGTCGCCGCCTAGGAAAAGGCGAGCCACAAGGGCCAGCAGCAGCGTTGCCGCCGTACAAGAGGCGCCGATCTCCAGTTTTCAGGCGAGAATAGAAATGGATGCCCACATGACCGGTGTTGAGGAAATGCCACCGCCATCTGTTCCCGCGGCGAAGAAGCCGAGGAAAGGCAGCAAAAAGAGGGTTTCTTCTACGGCTCGGCGGGTTTCATCTGCCTCGACGGCATCAAAAGCCTCGCTTCGGGCTGCCATCCCTAATGACGAAGAGATCGACGCAGCTCTTGAAGCGGAGCTTGATAGACCTTTGACCGACGAAGAAGGGGACCCGGATGCTCTTGAAGTCGAACAACCTCAAAGCCGCCGATTGACAAGGTCGAGACCTGGTTCGACGAAGGCCATAGCTTCCATTGCGCCCGCGCGAAGAGGTACAAGAGCAAGCACGGTGGGAGCTGACGGCACGTCAATGGCAAACATGTATCCATCCATACCAAGTGCCCCAGACAATGAGTGCGACGCTGTACCATCGGAGCCGACAGAAGCTATTCCTCTGGAGGTAGCCGACCATTCGCCCAAGACGAAGGATGTTCAGATGAAAGGATCACGTAAAGCGTCAGCAAGACATCCGAACCGCAAAGACAAGAGAGATAACCCCGAGGAAAGCACTGCTACGATCCATGAAACCGAAGAACTGCAAGGGGACGACGTGAAGAAGCCTCCGCTGTCAAGAAGCAGACAGACATCTCGGCAGCTCCCCACACGCAACGTCGGGCATTCGACCGATGCGGTTGCTCTTGATACAGCGGACTTCACTTCTGACATCAACAGCTCTGTATTGGACACGCGAATCGCTCATGATTACTCGGGCCATGAGACTGATATAAGTGTTGTGAAGCAGGGTCGTGCAAAGCGAGGTAATAGGGAAGTGCCTGCCGCTGCGCACAAAGCGAAAGCCGGGAAGAAGGACGTTGCGATGAGCCGCAATAGTGAAAACGTAATGCAAACAAGCGCACTCGAAATACCGTCCGAGATTGATGACCAGCCAGATGCTATGATGATAGATGACAGACCTACCAACGCTGAGCAAGCGGTCATGGATATCGAACCGCTAAAGAAGCAGCGCAAGGCAGGCAAAGGAGCCGCAAAAACATCCAAAGGCAAAAAAACAGGACCAAAGCCCAGAATCACATCACGAAGAGCATCTGCGGCTTTAACACCTGATAAAAAAACTGACGTAGACGAAGAGCAAGTTGGGATACGCTCGCCGCCGTTCCCGTCAGTGCACTCGACCCCGAGACCAGCACTATCCCTCCAGTCCTCGGACGCCGAGAATCAACCCCCTTCCTCACGCCCGTCTACACAACGCCCTCCGCTTTCACTGCAATCACCATCAAAGTCGCAATCGACCCAAGTACCCTTAGCGCCTACTACACCTACGGCCTCTCCTTTCACAGGAACCTCGAGGCTACAGACAACACATCCATGGACTATGGTAGACTTGGAGCAGATATTCCAAGGAACGCCAGCCCCGGATAAGGAGAACAACCATTTTGTATTGATTAACCCAAAAGTGGGGGACCAGAATGCACTGACTAGCCCAGAGAAGAAACTTAGTGTGGAGCAATGGATACACTCCAATGCACAAAACGGAGAGGAAAAATTGCGTAACGAGTGTGAGAGATTGGTAGGGAAGTTTGAAAGCGAAGGTATGAGAGCATTGAAGGCTCTGGAGGGCATCGTGTGCGCTGAATAATTGTTGTATGGCCAGCCTGTGATGCTAGATAGTAGGTGTCGTGGTGCAATTGGATAGATAAACGGTCTCCTATACCATAAAGCCCTTCTCGAATGATGTTCCTCGTCTCCTGTGGCTCAGCACCTTCTGATATCGCGTTCAGAGCGCTAGGCGCAAGAACTCTGGATTGAAATAAGAGGCTCTACAATTTCACATATGGACCCAAAACCTTTTCTCTTGTTCCCTAGACCCTCAGTCCTTTGAAATTTCGATTTTCTAGACTATCCTCGGGAGTCGTTATCTTACAGAAGTCATTTACAGGAGTCCAGAAAATCACTTTGAGCTATCACTACAAGAGTCGTCTTGCAGGGTATGTAAATCCATCTATTTCCACCGAGCCGTGGGTCTGATGAGAAAAAAGGGAATTCGGATCATATCCTTTATCAACGAAACGAGGCAAATGGGGTTCGAAGGCCCATATCAGGACTCGCTTCCTCAAAGTCTCCAGTTACTCTCATTACTGGCAACTTCGGGACGTTTCGATCCCTTGCCTATTGAAATTTTCCAGGCTATCGCGTTCTACCTGCCCCTTGGTGTCTCTATGTCTCTGACTATCTATAACAAGACTAACAATATGCGGGTAACCCCAGCCCAAACATAGAAAGTAGCGCTGTTTGAATTAATTTAGGACGTAATTGCAGAGAGATGGCCGTCTACAACTCAGTGTACGCCTCTTTATATAAATTGATCTATCCCTCGAGCTCGAAAAGCTGGGCTGAACAGGTCATTGCCCGAAATTTCATGTCGCCCATTGAGAGGGACGTAGCTGGAATTGGCTTTCGTGGCTGGATTCTCGCCCAGAGTGGGATCGAACTCTAACTCAAAAAAATGCCAATACTGACGCAGCCAGTTCGCATATTACAACTGGAGGGAAGTTATGCAATACGACAGAGGGATTTGAAAGACTTGGGCCATCCCAGTGTACCTCTACCAAACAATGAAACAAAAATTCCCTAGATACTGGAAGACGATATTTGATATCGATCCCGTAGTAGTGTGGCATCGTTGACAGTACTTCAAGTCATCGATTATGACGGTCAAGAGTAGGACCAGGATAGCAGGTCTTTGCAATGTTGCTGCTCAGCTTCTTACTGCATGCCTCTTCGACTGTTCGCTACCATTTCCTTACAGAAGTATGAATAGATTTTGGCAGTCTTACTGCGATAAGGAAATCGGCGTTTAAAGTGGAGCGAATGGCGTCGCCAATGGCTGTATTATGGTATGGTGCAAATGGCGCCTTAGAGAGCATGTGGGTCCATGTTAGAACAAAAAGCATTGGGGATCCCACTTCCCTTGTCACTCATTACCTCTTTTCTCTGGGCTCGCACATTTGCAATTCTCTCACATACAGCAAATCTTCAATATGCTTAGCAGAACTTGTACTTCAGCTTCATTTACTGATTCCATTAACGAGCTTGCTGCCAATACAGGTTTGAACGATATAGACGGCGCCAACAAAGACCCTGTACATACAGATACTGCCAACATAGATGCTGCCAGTACAGATATCGACAACACAGATGCTACCAATCCAGACACTATCAACAGGGATACCCCCAATACAAGCCCTGCCATCCCAAGTACTGCCAACACAAGTACTGCCGACACAAGTACTGCAAATACTGTCGATACATATACTGTCACCAAGGAAACTGTCAATGCTGCCAATACAGGCCCTGCCAAGTCGCCTCGCCGCGTATGGATCCAGAAACTACGCAAAGCCGGCCGTTTTCTTATCTTTGGCTGAAATGCCCTCTCAAAACGAACACAACATCCACAACAAAACTCATCACAAGAAGTCCAACAATCCATACGATCAGCAAAATTCCTGGCCTCTCCACACCACCACCCCAAGATCTTTGCGTCGCTCTTCGCCTACCCATTGCTTTCGCACCACCACAAGTCGAACCAACTACAACCTCACAGCCTCCTTCACCACTAGTACACTCTGCATGTGCCCTCCGTCTCACCATGATAGCTCGCACTTCGCCATTTCCGCCACAGAACACTGCGTCGGTCTTCATGGCGCACCTCTTCTGCGGCCATTCAAGATTCCGCTCTTTCCGTTCGAGCAGCCAAGCAACCTTCAAGCGGACTGAGGTTTCGACGACGTTGTAGAAATGTGGATGGGTGTGTTTGAGAGCAAGGGCGTCAGGGTATGATAGATGGGAAGTTATAATGTATTGAAGTTCTAGTGGGAGGGCGAGGAGTGGAGGTGGTGACATTGCAGATAGTGTTTGTTTTTGACAAGGAGTGAGGGACATGATTGATTTGAGTTAGGCTGCTGGCTGCAAGTTTGGTCGTACAGACAAGTATTTGACAAGACATATCAATGATATATGTGGAACCTTTCATTGTTGCCTGACAGAACGCGGAACATAATGATTCAAATGACACGTTGACAGACCGCAGCAATGGGCATACAACTCTACTGACTTGCCTTAAATGCACCTAGTCAGCTTCCATCTTTGTATGGTCTAATAGTACGAGTGAATTGGCGAATCATGGAACAATGTGTTGCTTTGTTGCTGGAATATCGGCGAAAATTTCCCAAATGAGCGTGGTAGGGCAACAGCCCTCCATGGCCATGTCAAAAGACCGATCAATGACGTAGGCAGTTGCTGATGTCTTCAACGGCTCTGTTGTCCACCAGTTGTTTGATTTCCTTAGCTCGTCAATTAGAGGTAAGTATTGCCCGAGTTCCTTCATCCCGAATTCTGCAGTATACATGCAATGAGAAGCATTGTCTCGATTGGCAAGCCTTGCACGACCTTCCCCACCCCACATCCCATCGCGTCATCGTCCTTCCGCCCATTATCGGTGCTTACAAAAGGCCATTGCAGACTCCGACCAATTCCTACAGCTTTCATCTCACCACGAAGAACATTCCAACCCCTAAGACCCGAATTCAACACACCTATCCACAACATGTCGCAAAAGCCGTTCAGCAATACCGAAGTCCCTGGTGACAAGCCAGCGGATCCTTACAAGGCCACCAATCTCACAGATCCAGACTTGAAGGAGAAGGTGCAGGATCTCGTCACATTCATGGAACACTGCAAATTTGGAATGATGACCACGCGAATTGAGAGCAGTGGGCTTCTTACATCGAGATGCATGGCATTGGCTGCAACAGTACGCACTCGTCATACAGCTTCGCTCCCTACAGTCGGTTTCTCTAGATACTGACTTGGTTTCCTTTCACAGGAAGGTGGCGGCGTCGATCTCCTCTTCCACACAAACACCGAATCCGGCAAAACGGACGATCTAAAGAACGACCCGAAAATCAACATTGCCTTTCTAAACCCCACTGGCGAATGGGCCTCAGTATCCGGTGAAGCCGACATCGTCACAGATCGCGAGACCATCCGCAAGTACTACTCCCCAGCCCTGAAAGCATGGCTTGGGGATCTAGAGGATGGCAAGCATGACGGTGGGCCGGAAGATCCGAGGATTGGTGTGATCAAGGTTAAGGCGGTGACTGCAACTTATGCTATCGCTACTGGGACTTCATTGGGAAGAGGAGCGGATATTGTGAAAGGTGCTATTACGGGGTCGGCACCGAAGGTTAATAAGTTGAGGGAGCTTAGTGAAGCAGAGTTGGAACAATGTGAGTGCGCTTTACGGAGCCCCCCTTTAAGTGCTTGGGATTCAAGACATGTATGCTGATCAAACGGAAACAGGGCGTCAACAGAACAGCTAGGCAGCAGAGTGGAACTCAAAAGCCGAGATTTCATGGCCTTTATGACCATGTATGCTAGAAACAATTGCCTACTATTTCATGCACTAGACCTCATATTTTAGGCTTACTTCGCGCGTTTTCAAACTTCCAACTCCTGCCTAGACCCTGTTCTCTTCCCATGAAACATAATAACCGGGTATAAGTATGTTCCGGCATTGTGACAGCACGTAGAGAAGACGAGGATGTAACGTCCCTTTGGCTGGCTAAACTCCTTGTCTACGCGTTCAGGTAGCGGACGGCGACAGAAGATTTTGAACTGCATGTACCGTGCTTGACATTCTCACGCATCGTGTTCATGTTCTGTGTAAGAAGTGGACATATCCCCAATTTCATCTTTAGCATCGATGGCTGAATTATGTTGCCAGTGTGCTTACACTCTTCTTCACTCATCCCCACTGGTGGCCAATTGCATGCCATTTAATTATATTTGTACCTACCTGACTGTTTAGCTTGTTGTTTTGTCGTCAAGCTGTTCAATCCGATACATACCATTCCGCTCTTGCATAGACGAGGTGCGGAGAAAATTTGAAAAGCTAAGAAAGACGCAATGCAGAACAATGGCTTACCGGCTAAAAGTTGCAAGAGGCTCGAAATAGAATGTTGAGTCTGTGATACTACCTGCCATCGAATCGGTCTGTCTCCGGTGTTGGTGATTCTTTTGATTAGCCTAACAGGCCTCGTCCCATGCAACGAAAAGCTATTGCTGTACTCGCGAGGAGAATTGTGCTCAGATAGGAGTAGCGATTATCCACATTGAGGCTTTGAAGGAGTAGCTGCAAAGGTAATGCTTGGATAATACTGAGCGAGGGGAGCTCATATGGGTCAAGATAATCTAGATATCCAGCAAGTCAGGTTAAGAGATATAGTAAAGAAGTACAATATAGCTCGTCGTGCGGTTAAGATGCTGAAGACTCATTCATTTTCAGTCGTTATCGACTTCTTCATTTATGTATATTGTCAGAAGATATGTGGAATGGTTCGCTTCTCTGGTTTCGCTTCGGCTGTCGCGTGCAGCTTGCCAACCTGAAACTTCAACTTCAGCCCGTAGAATTTGGCTGGGGAGATCCCTGCTTGGCTCTTTGAGCGCGCCATTCATTCGTAATGCATTCAAGATAGAGGTTGCTCAGTGGTCCATTCGGTATTAGCGTGTATATGCTTTCGTGCGCTGTGCCCCTTGCGTGCTAGTACGAGCTGACAATAGGAAGTGTCATGAACAGCTCCATAAACACAAAGGACTCTTCCTTGCTATGGCCAATATCAGATTCTTTCGCCGTAATGCAGTCAATCAAGACAACTTGTATGACTCTCATACATCTGCAATTCTGTGCAATTGCCCTCACAGCGACGCTTCCCATCCCACAGCCTACAGTATTACTCAATGGCCCTGAATGCGCGAAGGCTACCGTTTCGCAATACTCACATACCAATCTTACAAACCCCTTTCGGATCCCTCTGCTAGTTCCCCCGGTTAATGTTAGCTTGGTCTGTCGTCCATTTCCTGGTGGTTTCGTCGTCTACAACGTCAAGCCTACACAACTGAATCTTTTCGATGTATCCTGGGTTTTTCATATGGCAATCGGGGACAGTAGGCGGCATTCAGGGCGTTCATTGGTGGAAATGTCCAAGGTCTATGAAAAGGATGATGTCGAATTGTTGTTCTATCCGGAGCTAGCCATGACTTGGCGGGATTTGGAGGGTGTGTCTCAAACGCTGAGGGTTTATGTAGACCATGTGACAACTTTCAGCATCTTCAATGAGCAGTGGATGCAACTTGGGAAAGGAAAAATAGGCTTCGTTTGAGCATTAGTACCTCATAACCATGTTGTTGCTTCTTAATCAAAATAGAGCCATGAATAATCCGTTCTCAATTGTAATGATTAGTATGTCGTGTTTTCTATGGGTCAAAGCAATGACAATTTGAGGTCCAGAGAAAGATGCGTATACTGGAGATGCAGCCAGATGAGACTATAAAAGCAAGTCAACTAGTCGCGCGAAGAATTCAGAGGCGTGTAGAAGTTGGAGGTTGAGTAACACGACTGATATGTCAGGGTTTCGCAATTGAAATTGGGATTGCAAGGCTCGCAATTCTTCAAACTCACGCACAATCAAGCAAGGTCAATGCTAAAGGTGTCATGGTGGCCGAACTTCGTTGCGGACTTCAACGGAAAGGGATTTTCACGTGGGGAGGGCTTTTTGATCATTCAGCCCTAAAATCCGGATATCGGACATATGCAACTGGCACTTCAGTCTGTCCCTTCTCGAGTTCCTCCAAGGCCCGCCAGCCTTGCATCAGCACAAATGGTGCTCTCATTCATCTTGATCCAGAACCGGCAGTATGTTCTTACCCCACCAAGCTACCAGCTGCGCCCATCTAATCTGCATGACATCAATTCGCTAACCTTCAGACAGAGGCAAGACCCGACTAGCAAAGTGGTACTCACCCTACTCAGTACTTGATTCTCACTCTCATACCATCTCCGGATAGCTAACACCAACCAAGGACGAAGAGAAAATAAAACTCAAAGGCGAAGTGCACCGCCTAATTGCCCCGCGCGACCAAAAACACCAGTCCAACTTCGTCGAATTCCGCAACCTCAAGATCGTCTACCGGCGCTATGCGGGTCTCTTCTTCTGCGTGTGTGTCGACGCGAATGATAATGAATTGGCGTATCTAGAGGCGATTCATTTCTTTGTAGAGGTGCTGGATAGCTTCTTTGGGAATGTGTGTGAGCTGGATTTGGTGTTTAATTTTTACAAGGTATGTTTATTCATTTGCGGGGATTGGAAGATGAATGAGACTTAGAGAGTTGGAGAGGAGGCGAGCAATGATGAGGATGATGGAGCTAATATTTGTTCCTTGGGAATAGGTCTATGCTATTCTCGATGAGGTATTCCTAGCGGGGGAGATCGAGGAGACGAGTAAGCAGGTTGTGCTGACGAGGTTGGAGCATTTGGACAAGTTGGAGTGAGGGTATGGTGGGAACTCGTGTGATTAGCTTGGGAAGAGGGTAACTTGGAAAGAGTTTTGGGAAAGCATAGGACGTTCACTCTGAGCAGCCTGGGTATAGGATGGTGGAAGATGGATTTGGTGCGTCAGGCTGGATGGTCAGTGTCTCACGAGGAAATATGAGGAACCCGATCACGTACAATATCTGGTAGACTTGTGCTTTTTTGGGCATGGTATATACCTATGTATACAACCGCTTCTTGCAAGGGTTTGGCTTGCAATGGCGTTGGATTCAACCAAGCGTCCAAGTACCCTTCGACCATTAGCACGAAGCCATCATGGCTCCAAAGTCTGGAGTGATAGCGTCTTCTGCCTCATATCACACCAATTCGACCAATCTATTAGCACCCATATTCCTATGGCCCAATGAAACCTTCTGGGTAAACCCCTTGGTCATCAACGGTCCTTATTGAACCGCACAGCCACATCCCTCCATTCCTCCCACAATCCCTCCCCTTCCCCTCTCCAAGCCCATACAACGCAATAGTGTCCTGCCAACAATTCCCACTCTTCGACCTCATCTACCATCTCCAGCCCTGCTACTCTCTCCTTCTCTTCCTCATCCACGCCCTTCTTCCATAGCTCGCTTACATTTGCACCGCCAGCTCCCTCGAATCCGTATGCTTTCATCCTCGCCGCCTGCGCTTCCAACGAACCATATTTCTGTAATGTCTGTAGCACTATCCCTCTTGCAGCAAGATTCGAGACCATCACTTTTCCAAATGCATCATTGGGCTTGATGGGCTCGTAGAGGACAAGTCCAAGTGGTGTTGTAGATGGGAAGAGGTGTTGCGTGAAGTAAAGCGCAACCCTGTCGGCAGCGGCTGGGGCAAGATAACAGAGGCAGCACTCGGAGATGATGAGGGTGGGCAGAGCTTTGTCAATATTATCGAACGTCGGGGGAGCCGTTCGTGAAGGGTCGAGCGTGCGAAGATCGACAGGGTGGACACAATAATTTCCAGCATGAAGAGTATCAGGTACAGCATCGTAAGCAGCAGACGGGTTAGAATTTGACCAGAACGGTGTTACGATATGTTCGCGAAGTCCACTTTCTCTGGATGGGGGCCCCAGCTTTTGGGTAGTATTCTCCGGGAAATCGATCTCATGATAAAGAAGATTGGGACGCTCATACCCGATTCCGGATGGAAGTGGAGTGCGGCTCATCAGACGAAAGAACCGCGTATCGGAGCCTGAACCTAGCGAGATGATTTGCTTCTTCTGAGCAGGGTTGTGGGCAAGGAAACTGTCGACGAGATTGTCAATTGCTTTTGTTCGAACATAGGTACCTGTGATGCTTCGTTAACAAATACTACATCCTTTGAGCCCCTATGTATATCCGGATCTCGTACCTCTGTTAATGATTGGAAATCTCCTCTGCGATTCCGTTGAAACGAAGTACTTAGCGAATGGGTCATCCAGGTATCCTACCTCCACAGCGCTTAGTCTAGAGACGCTTGCATCTTGATCTGTTTGCTGGACAATCCTGTCATTGGCCGCCCTTTCCTCTTCAGAGCTTAGGCCTGAGTGCCCACCATATCCTCGTCCTCGCCCACGCCCACGACCTGCGCCTTGTGGGTTGCGGAGACTGGTGAGGTTGGGGATTTGAGGTGCTGCCATGGTCAAGTCTTGGGGAAGGATATTTTTAAGTGGGCCAATGAAGGAGTATTTGTGGACTCCATCATCCCTTCCATACCTGGTTTCGGTGCTTGATCAAGAGATCCGGGGAGCTTCCTGTTACTTCATGATGGGGAGAGATGAATATTTACACCGATTGGGTAGGAGCTTTTGTGATTTATGGTTGCACGTGACGTAGGCTTGCGATTAACAGATATACTCAACCCTTTGAATTCTTGTACTGTAGCTCTATACAACGGACGAAATCAATATGTGTATTGATTGGCTTACAGATGAATGGTTTTACACTTTGAGATCTCTATAATTTCTAACCTACTTTTGCTTTGTGCTCTCCATTCTGGATGTCACGTTGAGGGAGGGTGTGCATATCACAATCAGCAAGGTAGGATAAGAATCTGCTCTATTTGTGCACCTTGATACACTGCTTGGAAGTCAGAAAAGAAGCATTCCCACTTTAGTCTAAATTTAAGGGCAGTATGCGCTTTCAAGTACTTACGATGTACGGAGTATTACTTCCGATATAGTTCAGTCTATCACACGATATCTTTCCCGCTTTGATGGACGGTCACTTGTTCACTTCCTCCTCGCATGCCACAATCAGCACCGCGAGCCAACGATATATCGATAGCGATGTCCAAAGCCGTGACTGCAACAGCAACGCCTGCTTGCCTTGGCATCAAGAACGCAAGCATTACCATCTATATCAAGTGGTAAGAGACTCCTATCAGGATCAAGACCGGTGGAAGCCGCCAATTGAAGAGTTGCTGCGGGAACATCTACCAGGTATCAGCTAAAATAAAGTCAAGAACGATTTATAAGAATACGAACCCGTTCCGACTCCTACAATGTTGCGATAGATCACAGAAACCCAGACGAAGGTCACCGTGAATGTGATACCCTAGGCTAAGATGGTCTTTTGCATCACTGTGAAATTCCACTCGGCATAAGATTACCCAGCATCTCCATCGCTATGGAACTACCAAAAAACCCCCCCTACCGGCATAATCCCATCATCTGTAAACGGTTAAAGCGCTGCAACCAGCAAAACCTACCCATAATCAGTCAAACCTCCCATTAAATCCATATTGCCTCAGCCTCCATCCCCCCCAACAAGAACAACATTATACCTGCTCCAATCCCCAAAGTCTTAATTCACCATCTCACACCATTCCTACAATGACCATAATCACAAACCTCCCAAGCCATAATCAGAGCAAGAACATCCGCAATTGTGTGGGTCAAAAATTACCAGAGCCTAGATCCAGAGGAAATCGCGAGGCTATTTCAGTCAATCCAGAAACTTTGAAGCGTGAGTGGCAATCCAATTCAAGCTCTGGCAGAGCCGGGATTGGGCTTGGACGGAGTGACCGAGACTTTTGCTGAAAGTGGAATTGGCGGGATTGAAGGAGGGGAAGTGGAGGTGCACGCTGGGTGGGCAGGTTTGTTTGTTTACAGAGATGGTTCTTTTTCCCCTTGAGCAGGAGCGCATCGGAGCGGTCGTGAAATTTATGTTTCCGGGTTAGATGATAGGTTGGGGAGGGTTGCAAATAGGATTCATGGACATGGGGGTAGCTGCATATTCGTCGGCTTCGTGCATGACCAACCTTGTCTGGATCCTACCAGCGTTAGTCAAGCTGCTAGAAAAACCTAGTGGTGTTAAATGCTGCTATTGGAAGGGCCTTGCGGAAGTTAGATCCCACGAGTGGCAAGTGGCTAATTATTTGATTTCTACCACATTAACCAATGACGTTCCATTTGGTAGTATTGTCTGTCTGTATGTTTGCATGCAAATCTACTGAGTCGTACCCGCCTCGAAGGGCGGAGTCGTCTCATTAACAGGCGTGCCAAACCCAGTTCCCAAGCTCCCCAACTGTCCTTTGCGCTCAAGAGCTAGCAACGAGAAATGACCCCCCACTACCGGTCTCGCTATAAACGTAACAGGAGACGGACTTACAGGATACCCACCCATATCAATCGTATCATAAAGATCCGTGAACGCCATACTAGTGGTCGTCTCATTAAGCCAGTAGCCAAGCGCATTGACGAATAGTCGTCTTGTTTCAGGGGTACAGGTTGCCGCAGTCCACATTTCCCAGTCGCTCTTTGTGTAAGAATGCCGGCTATCAAGTGGCACGCCAAAGACTTGACTGACGGTGGGATAGTAATCTGATTGCATATCAAAGAGATAAGAAGGGATGAGATTTAGATCGAGCAGTACGTCGGGATAAATGTTGTAGAGGAGGCCGTACGTTGAGCGCCATTGATAGGAGAGGATTGTGTGTTTCTCCGATGGATCAATGGCGAAGCCTTCCCATTGGTTGTAAAAAGTTGAGGCTGTTGAGCTGTAATTTTGAGAGCTGTTCGGGTCATTTGCCAGTGTGGATATGAAAGACATTGCCTGGATGCCAACGATGCCTTTGATTGCTAGGTTGGTTTGATTAACTAGCGCTCCGGCAAAATCATCTGTTCAGGACGTCAGAGTCTGGAAGCGGATCCAAAGTAGTACCTTGAGACTTACCAGTGCTGACCTGAAGACCGGGGAGTAGAGAGAATTGGATCAAGTATGAAGCCCACTGCTGCAACTTGGCATAGTGTTGTTGGACAAATGCTGAGTTTCCAGAGAATCTATTGAGCATTTAGCAAGATATTCCGGAGATCCTAGCTGTCGAAATATACTTGTAATAGGCATAAGTCATAAGGATCATGTTGCCGCTTTCTTCGACAGGCATATACTCATCATTACCCTCCACGTGCCCCGTTGCATTTGGAAAATTGGTTCCCAGATCATGCATACTATACCCATTGGGATAGAAACCACTTTCTTGGTTCTGGTACAAGGGCTCCAGATTAAGTCTTAACAACTCCGGATTCGCATACAGAAAGAATGGCATCGCTGGGAACATGACATCCACAGTATTGACGTTTCCGTCTGACGATATCTCTTTCTGGAACATCAAGGGCTCCGATGTGTTCGTACTCGCATTGGAACAGCCACCAGATGGAGGCACTGTGAAGACATAAGCACCCATGACCTGCCTGGTCGACAACGCAACGATGGAATAGTACGCCTGGGCTTCTTCCACATCTGGAATGGCGATACCGCTAAAGTTGTTGGGGTTCAGGAACCCGTACTGATTGTTGGGATCGAAGATATACGGGTCTCCATATTGATCGGTGCCATTAGTGTAGGTCATGGAGCCATTGGAATAGAATGGGAGTGGACCAGGCATGCTATTGCTGTAAACCATGGCCATATTTGAGCTGTAATACGAGTCCACATCAGCCTTGAGCTGAGACTCAAATTGTGATGCTAGAACCTGACTTTGCCCAAAGTCGTTGAAATGGAAGTTGATCATTTGCCAGATATCTCCATAACATTGGCTCCACCATGGCTGCAATGGTACAACTCCCTCTGGAGTAAGATATCGAATGACTGGTTGCTGTACGGAACCGATAGTGTACAAGACAGAAGCCGAAGAAACGGTACCGAAGTCATGAGCAAATGCAAATACAGGATCACGGGTTCCGAAAGGTCGATAGTCCGGATCAACAATATTCTGAAGTGACCGTTGCATGACATAATTATAACGGAGATTGCTCGAATATCCGCTCTGATAGCTGAAGTTTTGGGCGCCTGTGAAGTTGGATGTAGTTGAGTACGTGAAATTGCCCCAAAGAGGCACCTATTTGCTAGTCAATCTCAACAAATAGCATTAGCAAGGGTCCAGATCTTTACATCGGTCTCTTCCGCAAATTCGTAGGGCATTGCCAAGTTGATGAACCTGTAGAGCATCAGCAAAGATACCCCTTCCCTTCCATTCCTAGCTGTACCAGCTGTAGATTGAAGATGTATCCTGGCCCGTAGCATTCACACTGCCATCCGCTAGTGCTGAACCATCGTAGAACTGCCATTGAGTTGTGACATTGCTTTCATAGGCTACCCAAGAAGCATCGACATCACTGTAAAACTGCACACTGTGGCTAGAATTATCCACGGATTTAATTGACGTGTTCAGATAGCTGAGCGGAATGCTTGTTCGGCAGTAATCCTTTGGCAACACGGACGATAGGAAGCTAGCCGTGACCTCCACAGGCCCAGCGCTGAAGGTGAAGTTTGAGTACTGCGAGTCATAGCTGACTGTCAAGGGTATCGCGGGCTTCAGATTGGGTAAGGAAGGCAATGTTGTAGAACCGATTCCCAGATATTCGTAAGATATTCCGTCAACGGTCACAATCTGATACATTTCAGTCATTATAACTCCTGGTCTAAGTAGATGACTCTATTCTTACACCTTCCCAGCCCTTTGGTACGCCATCCCTACTACTATTAGCTTGAGCCCATCGGTTGACACAGCAGTCACAAGGTATGTACCAGAATTCGACACCGTTAGTATTGATCGTCCCGTTTTTCGATGTAGAGGTCCAAGCACTTGTATATGGTGATCGGACTGCCAGTGGGACAGCAGGAGGCCTAGCTGGCGAGTATGCTGGGAGAGGGTTCCTGAGAGGGGCAGTGTCCCGTTAGCATTTCAGGAAGCGGGCTCAGGTGTGACTCACCCGTTCGCATCCTTCGCTGTCGTGTACGGATCTTGTCCGAAAGTGACAGCGGCCAAGAGAGCCGAAGATATGAAGATAGTGGTATACATCGTCGAAGCTAAACCGATCAGAAGGTACTGAAGCCACGCCCGGAGCGAGCATTTTCTCTGTTGGAGACTCCATGGTCTTATAAGTGATAAGTTAGCTGCTGGATAGAGGCCGGAAGCGAATTGCGTAGTGACGAGCTTTACGCAATGTCTTCGGCCGCTAGTGGGGTGCAAGGAAGAGCTGTTGTCGAACTTAGCTGGCGTAGTTGTTGCCTCATGGTAGAAACAGAGAACGAATTGGAAGTTATGGATGAATTGCCCGAGAGTCGAGCTCGGTGTCTTCCTGCCTAAATGCTTCTAGTGGGATTTCGTAGACTTTGTGGAGAAAGTGGGGAAGGCTAAGCGGGGTCAAAAAGGAATTGGTAAAGATCAGGTACAGCGATGAAGTCACTTTGGAAATACCATGCAATGCGCTCCAATGAAAACATGCATAGACCTGCAGAAACCGTATCTTGCATCAAGGTACGAATGACTTTGGTACTCCTGCATCTGGAAAGGAGTTGCACGGTCCGCATAATTGGGTCGTTAAGTGGTTGCTTGAATGTCTAGGCTTTTCTACCTCAATGTGAGTAGGTAGTTACACTAAGCCGCAACTTATGAGCTGCGAAGCACATGAACAATGCTGAAGGTGCAGGGGGCGCTCTGCCCAGTAAATAAATATAGTCTGATCTTACACGCCGGTTTCGTTTAGTACCAACCCACTGTGGGTCATTTTAATATATGTTTCAAAAGCTTTACCTATACCACTCAGATCAGTATCATACCACAAGAGGTTCACGTATAGAGTACTTCTGTTCTGATAACCAGCCTGTGCTTTTTCATGGTTTTGTCTCAGCCCTTGGTGGATCCTGGTGCGGATCCTGACGCGGATCCTTTGCTCAACCATCTCCTAAAAACGCTCATACCCTTCCTATGCTCACTATCCTACACATCCGTCAGTCTATAATAGTACACTAAGCAACTGAGCGATATCCACGAACCTTACTAGTCCTCTCCAAGTCGTCAGGACGGCACGAATCGATTCCTGCCCTCTCGACATCTCCGTTCCAGACCGCAAACCATCCAATGCGTGCTCCCGGGGAGATAGCATCCCTCAATTCTCCCAGAGCTTGCCATTTTTCGTTGGTTATTCCCGGTCCTTCATTCATGATCTTATGCATGTCGGCGTCCAAGGCGCCTATCTGAACGCGGTCTGCCACATAAGCATATGGTTGGTCATTAGAGCCCTGACTGCAGTCGGTGGGGTCATGCATTTCGATGAATTGCAGGTTGGGTAGATGGGCCATAATATCGGGCCATTTTTCAGCAAAACTCGCTCTGAGTGCGTCTGGAGTCGTTGATTGCATAATGTAGTCGGGAGCGGCGTCATCCACATTGTTGAGGATCACATGATGACGGATTGGTGTGCGTGGCCAGCGGAAGCCATGAAGAACGAAGACAGGCATCCCGCGCACTTGGTGGGGATGCTTTTTTCGAGTGTACTTGGAGGCGCTTGCGTACCAGCAGTGTGTGTTTTAGAATACGCAAGAATCCACTAGCTTTGACGGATGGCCATGATAGTGGTCGTGTAAATAGCTTCCTGCGTCGAGATGCGCCGATAAATGGTTCGTATCAATGCCGACCGATGTCGTGCAAATTCTTTCTTAGTCGTATATTACTAGCAGTGAAGGCATGCTCAGTGGCCGCCCAGGAGATAGACTGCATGTCAGAGAGCATGCAATCTGATAATCGAATCGATCACGATATGAGATGGTACCTGTCTCAATTGTGTCGTGGCGCGGCCACATGCATGAAAGTCAAGGGGGATTGAAAAGAACACGGACGCGATGGGCCGTCACCTCGATATCGGAGCCCGGCTGCGCAGATCCTCGCTATGACCACAGCACCAAAATTCCATATCAAGGTCAAAGTCGCCGCGGAAACAGATTCCCTGGTGGAAGATGCTGAACATTTACTTCTATAGCTTTCTATTGAATCTATCCGAGAGCTGTAGAGCTAACATTCTTCTGCCAATCATGACCTCCCCTCATAAAACTCTCTCCACACGGCATCAAAGATCGCTACGTCGATGGCAAATTCGCGGATATAGTCCCTTTCCAGATAATGTGTTCTCCCTCCTAGAAGCACTAAACTGTGCAATGGTGGGCCCAGATCAGTGTCGCTCAATTGCTTTAGTGTTCCAGCAGCCATCTTTTGATCAGTCGCGCCTATCCGCGCAATTCCAACCGCAAGAGCTTGAGCTCCGCAAATACCCTCGCCCTTCTCCTCCTCAATTTCCAACATCTGACTTGCACATTGAGCCACCGTCATATACCTGGGTGGCTCATAGACCTTCCGACCTCTTGCTAGGTTTGCCAGTGACTGCTCTTTAACTTTGATGTCTAACAAGACCAGACTGTGCAGTCCAATCCCATGGTTCTCCTTCAGTCGATCATAAAAAGATGCAGGCTTCCATGTATCCGTGAAGAAAACCATGCTAACAGTCTGCCCAAAATTATATAGTTGCAGGCCTGTAGCACCGACCGCGGACATGATGGAGGCATTATGAATGCTTTGAACCGGGATCTTGAGATCTCGAGCACGAAGGACAAGGTCGGTATGGGTGGTCGCTCTGCAACTAGTTAGCGAATATTCCCATATTACATAGACATGCTTCTTCACCCAAAGGGATCTCCCACAACTAGGAACGCAACGTCAGATGTGTCTGCTCCAGCGAGTATCTCGTCACTGGACGACTCGACCATCTCACGGTCTGCAATAATAATGGAACGGTCATAGTAAGCTTCCTACTGTAGATGTAGCGACGTCAAGACGGTACTGCCAAAAGTATTACTCCACCACTTACAAGTCTCTTTGTGTCAACCAGCAGAACGCTAGTGTACGCCTCAAGGTACACCCTTTTTGCTTTCTTGATCACCTCTAGACCCTTGACAGTGACATCTGTCTCATCAGCGAGACCAAGGCCAATTAAATAAAGCATGGCGGCCTTGTATCACCTGTGACGTGGACTTTTTTCAACAGGTAACAAGCCTGGAGGGGGATTCAAGAGCTGACTCGCCTATTCCTTCCCTCCGCTTAGACTAGCGAGAAACAGGCCGCAACTTCTGTATGAACACTTTACTTTGGTTCTCTTTCCATGTCAAAGAAGATACTTTCGATCTTCCCGACCTCTGCAAGTCTGTAGGCAGGCATTCAATACTCAACAATGGAATACCCCATTTAATTTGACTTTCTGCATTTCCACTCCGCAAACACAAGTCAAGATGTTTGGATCCCGCAACCCTCGACCCACACCCCCCCGTCAACCCCCTCCACAGCAGGCTGGACCATATAGTCGTATACCCTCAGATACACCAGACCGGTATGGCGGCAGGCCGCCAGCCAACGAAAGACCCTTCTATGATGGCGCGCAGGAGAAAAATGACTTCGGTCGTGGACCATCTCGTCAGAGTAGTGGTCAGACCTGGCAACTGCGACCAGCGAAGTCGCCTAGCCCTGAATTCACATATGGCAACCGAGTCGCTGTTTCACCTTTCGACTTTCCTCCTTCCCGTGGAAGCTCAGAATTCTATCTCATCATTAATGATATGTACGTGTGCACAGCAAGACAACTGGATGGGTTTCCGCAGGGGCATATTAGTCTCTCGGATATACAGAGGTCCTGGGCTTCAATCAGTCTCCAAGACACAGTATTTGTGAAAATATATGACCCTTTCCAAGAGGGTGGACATCGGTACCTTGGATCGTTGGATGCGGAAATCGGGTTCGCAGGCAAGAAAGAGACTGAAGCCCCTCTCGATCAAGACGAACTGCAGCAAATCTTCACAAAGGTTTGAACTTCCAGCAGTAACTCTCTTCCGCACTGGCTTACGCGATGTAGAATTATGAGAACCAAGTGCTCGCCCCGGGTCAAAAAGTCCTCATGGATTATAAGAGCATACCCCTTCTGTTTGTCATCAAAGCAATTCAACTAGTTGATCTATCCATGGACAAGGCTTCAGCTGGGTCGGAACCGAGTATGGCTGATCCTCGAAACCGCGGCATCCTTACCAGACAGAGTCAAATGAACTTCTTTAAGGATGCAAAGTCAAGAGTCAATCTAAGAGCCTCGAAACGAAGACCTGCTGCCAATGCTATATTTACACCCGATTTCAAATTTGAAGATATGGGGATCGGTGGCTTGGATAAAGAGTTCAGTGCGATATTCCGAAGAGCTTTCGCATCTCGAATCTTCCCACCAGGACTTATTGAGTCAATGGGCATACAGCATGTGAAGGGTATCCTGCTATTCGGACCTCCGGGGACGGGGAAAACCTTGATAGCACGACGGATCGGAAAGATGCTCAATGCCCGAGAGCCGAAAGTAATCAACGGGCCAGAAGTCCTTAATAAATACGTAGGTCAGTCCGAAGAGAATATCCGAAAGCTCTTTGCAGACGCAGAAAAAGAGTACAAAGAGAAAGGGGACGAGAGTGGGCTCCATATCATTATATTTGACGAGCTTGATGCTGTTTGCAAGCAACGAGGAAGTGGTGCAGGAGGAGGTACTGGTGTTGGAGACAGCGTTGTCAACCAGCTGCTGTCTAAACTAGATGGTGTCGATCAGCTCAATAATATTCTACTAATTGGAATGACGAACAGGATGGATCTGATAGATGATGCGTTATTGCGACCTGGGCGGTTGGAGGTTCATATGGAAATCTCATTGCCGGATGAACATGGTCGTGTGCAGATCCTCAAGATCCACACTGCAAAAATGCGTGAAAGTGGCAATTTGGATCCTGATGTCAACCTTGAAGAGCTTGCTCATCTAACGAAGAATTTCAGTGGTGCAGAGATCAGTGGCTTGGTCAGATCGGCGACCTCATTCGCCCTTAACCGTCACGTCAAGGTCGGTACAATGGCCGGTGTTGCGGACGACGTGGATAAAATGACTGTGAATCGGGATGATTTCGAGCATGCATTCGACGATGTCAAGCCCTCCTTTGGTGTTTCCGAGGATGAAATGCAACGCTGCCTTCGAGGTGGTATTATTCACTTCTCAGAAGCCATCGATGGTATCCTGAACGAAGCGAAATTGATTGTTAAACAAGTTCAAGAGCCTGATAGTACACCCTTGTTCAGCACTATTCTCTATGGGCCCCCAGGAAGCGGCAAAACTGCACTCGCCGCGAAAATTGCTTTAGACAGCGAATATCCTCTCATCAAAATGTGCAGCCCGGACAACATGATTGGATTCAATGAGTCCATGAAAATTGAACATATGCGCCGCATATTTGATGATGCCTACAAGAGTCCATTAAGCGTGGTTGTCATTGATAACATCGAGCGAATCATCGAGTGGGTGCCTATCGGACCGCGCTTCAGTAATGGCGTGCTTCAAGCATTGATGGTTCTTCTGAAGAAAGAACCACCAAAGGGGAGGAGGCTCCTGGTACTAGCTACTACTGGAGAACGTTCTGTTCTACAACAGCTCGATGTCTTCACTTCGTTTGATGCAGATATTGCCGTACCAAATGTCAAAAGCCATGCGGAGCTCGCCCTCATCATGGAGAAGTCAAGAGTGTTCTCGGATCCGCAACGCGCTATCAAGACGCTGACCGAGATGACCCGCAGCGACTCTGTAGATGTTGGTATCAAAAAGATCTTACTTGGCATTGAGACTGCAAAGCAAGATCAGGATAGAGAAGAGCGCTTTGCGCAGACCGTTGCAAGAGCTAAGGTCCAGTTAGGCTATTCATAGAAAATGTCTAGAATAAATTACATGATCTTTTGCACTGCTATGCCTTCACCGTGTCTAGATACTAATGTAGAGAAGAGGAGGGATACTTGAACGCTATGCCCATTGATTTTCAGCCCTATGATATCGATCGTTGAAGCGAAGCAGGGGTTTGCCGACGACATCTCTCAGACCAAAAACAGGAGAAATACCGCATGACAGTTAGATTCCGAGCTGCGGAGTTATGCCTTACATGGGCATTCCACGCCTTACTACAATGGCGTACTGGCCATGTGTCAAGTGTCGTGCTCTACTGCCGCACCGCTGAGGAATCCGTCTAAGGCGGACGCTGTATGGCTACCCAAATGTTAGGCAGTCATGGTGCCAGCGCATCGTACATACATGCCTCTAATCGTATTCGCCGCTCAGACCTTCGGCTTCTCTGACCTTATCTGTCTACTGCTACTGCATGGCGTCTCCCAGCTCCGGCAGAAGCGGTGCAGCGAATGATAGAAGATCGTCTCTGAGAACCTGTCATATTACCACCTACAACCATGCTATGCAACGCTATCTAACAATACGTAATTCACGCCAACTGGGAGCACTAAGAGAGCATCTTTTTGCCAATCGCACCAATTGCCGCGTCTAGCAGAAGCCAGACTCTTCAGACTTTTCAAAGCAGCAAGAGATTAGGTGGGTAGTTTATCCCCATGGGGGGTGGACATGCCCTATTACTGGTCGAGGCTGGGATGTTGGAATGGGAGATCCGGGCTAATCGGACAAGAGAAAGCATCTTTTCTTCATCCGAAGCGGGGTCAATGGCCTTCGAGTCGTTGTGGGTATCAGCGGTGCCCCCCAATCGGCCGATGGAGGGTACTCCTGAGAAATATAAAAGGGCGGTCGAGGACCTGGTTTTCCAGATTCTTTTTCTCTTCTTCATTATATCTTTACCATCTTCTTCTCCAGCATTCATACTACGTACCACTTAACCAAGCAATATTGGACCTCCTACCTCAAGATACTATCTTAACTTACACTAAGCTTGGCTGTCCTACACAAGAGACTTCATACCATTCACACCCATATCCGTTATTGTTTGAAGCAATCTCCTCCACAGTTACACAATCTCTTAGGACTACAGAGCCTAGTCTACGAAAATGCCTGCAACTCAATCCCGTTACCAAGCCCCTGGCTACTCTCGCCCCGTCACCATGCCCGGCAAGACACCTTCCAAGATTCCCATTGCATACCCAGCACCTTACGGCCGTACTGCAACTTCGCCTCCTCAGCGGGGCGCAAGCGTCAGCAGCTCAGCCGTGCCTTCCTTGACATCCGACTCCGGCAGCAACAGCAGCGATTGTGATACTGCGCCTAGCATCGATCTCGTCGAACTGCTCAACGAGAAGCTGAGCACAACTGTCAACCGCGAGCCACTTGACAAAAGCCTGGTAAAACAGGCGCAAACGTGAGCCTTGCCTTGTTTGCCTTTTCCCGCATTCCGAATAACTCTCGACCCTGGCATTATCGAAGCGATGAGTATCCGGAGGACTAACATCTAACAGGTCCGGTGAGCTCAACGCTAAGAATCGAGAACTTCAAGAATTGCAAGCACTTGCTCAGCGTCGGCTTAAGAGCAGCCGTGCGAATTTTACGGACGGCATGAAGGCTGCCAAGGAAGTGACAAAAGATCTAGAGTGGACCCAGAAGCATGTAAAGTGAGTCATGAATCTTTCTTGATATTCATAAAGTCTTAATATTCGTCTTTTATGAACCCATGATCTAACATCGTGGCAGCAATCTCAAAACCAAGACCGAGCGCAAATATCCCAAGCAATACCGCAAAGCGAGTCAGCGCTACCCTTCACCAGAACATTAAAACCTTTCTTTATCACGATGCCCACGTCGGAACGTCTTTCTTCATGTATAATGTATGGGTTTGGGTCATGTTCTGAGCAAGGGAGTTGACATGTCGTTGAAATACACTCCCTAGCTCGCTAGTATTCCGCCCTAAGGCAGCACCCATGGTCTCTCGCCGCTTTTTCAATGGGCAATGCAACCTCTTCATCACCCCTACCGCGCGGCTGTTAGTCCTCTCCTTTCTTGTGGGGGTTACGATTATGATTCGATGGCTTTACGCTCTGCATGGCTGCTACGCACCTCGTCTGATCTTTCTATTTTCGGCAATTGGCTCTCTTGGAAGCCTTTGTTATGCTTTCTGAGGGCAATTTAGGCATAGTGAGCTGCCTGTCAGGGCTGTTTGGGTCCTTTGGTTACATCTACTATGCTGGTTTAGGCAGGATGCAATGCAATAGTTCCCGAATCAGATTTGGAAACGATGGTGCCAATGAAGCCCCCTGGGTCCTCTAGGCTCGAAGAGGAGCTTTCTGTGCCTGATTTGCTACCCACAAGCCGTGGCAGGAACTCACGTCAGCACCAGTGATGCGTCATGGAAATGGCTATCTCCCTTTACGCCCTCCAATGATAAAGCTTTATCTGTCTCTCAGACAGGGCTGCACCCTAAACAGTCCGGAGATTTCCTCCAATCGCTGTCCTCCCTGTAGACACATAATGCATTCCGTTGCCATGTCTCGTAACGTAGTGCGGTAGCCCGGCCCATGTGAACGATGCTAAGTCCCGCTCTGCATGCCACCATCTTTGTTGTCGTTGATCAAATGCTTCCAAGGATCCTCAACAAAACTCGCATCATAGAAAGCCATATCACCTCTTGCATCCCTGACTCCCCTTCTCAGAGCTTGCCAGTCCCATTGCCCGTCTGTCTTTCGCCCGGGTTCCAAGCCACCCGGCCCCTTTTCCGCATTTGACACTCTAAGATGCATCGGTGGTGCCATAACAGAATTCGTATTCCCATCGCTCGTCCGTATCTCCTCATCGCCCACTATATAAGATGGCCCTTTATCCTCGAAGTCCGGATCCTGTACTGACCCACAAATTCTCCCCAAAGTATCTGCCTCCCCATTGGCCCACTCACCATTCCGTAACCTCCCTCCTCCTTCCCCTTCCTCTTCCCGTAATTGCCCCTTCGCCTGTTGTTCCCTCCCCTCCTGCACAGCATTAAGATCAGGCACCGGCCCGCCATGTTTCTGGCCTCTTATGCCTAAAGGCGTATTATTACTTCCACTCCCCTCACTAACTGTATTTGTGTAGCCTATTTTGCGTTTCTTCTTTGGTGGATTGGGTTTCGTGCCAAAGGAGGCGAAGCCCATTGTCGAGGTTATGTCTATGTCTTGGTCTTCAACGGCGGATGCGGAGGGGGAGAGGGAGGGGGAGTGCGCGGGGGATGCCATAGGGTGAGTGTGAGGAGGCTAGATGGAGAACTGTGGTAGGATGGTCAGGTGTGGTGCGAAAATTAGATTCTAGGTAAGATCAGTGGATCTGGGGAGGATCGGGTGTGGGGCAAAGGGTCAAAGATGCTGTAGGGATTGGTTGGGGGCGTGGAGAGGGAATTGTAAATCCATGATATAGAGTAGTAGATTAGAGATCCAATTTCCCTCCTTCCAAGCTCATATATGATCAACAAATCATGGGAGAAGACTATTAGAAAAGAAAGACGACGCGTGTTCTACGCAGTACACTCAAAGATATTACGCTCACGTTGATCAACTTTCAACCTTCGTATGAATCCCTTTAATTCACTGCCTATGTTCGATGTACGTATTGTGAAGGACAGCTTCGTGCTTGTAATGGAGAGCCGACTCCTTTAGTTACCACACCCTCATTCTGACCACTAGTGAAGCCAGTCTAACTACTCCGTACAGTCATCATGACGGCCACAGGTGACGCCTCTACAAGTAGGAGGTTTGCTAGTAGAAGTAGACAGTCTACAAACGATGATTTAGATATGCGTAAGTGAACATGGAGAAAGTTTATACTCGTTTCTTGCATTGAGCTCCAAGAGTGGAGGTAAAAATCTAGGCATCTGCAACCACAATACACGAACAATTTCCTTCTGTAAGTCCAGGAGCAGATTCTTACAAAAATATGGTACAACATGGTTTGACGACCTTTTACCGCCATCGTGTTTGCTAGAAGGCAAACCTCGAAAGACCTACTAAAGTACATATATCTAGCGCGCTAGATATAGGCTATTTACCGCGCGTGTGCGGAGTAGGCTGAAACGACGGCTCGAGGCATCGTCTTTGTTTGATCACCCCATTGTAATTCTTCGATCAAGAAGCAAAATAATTTCAGCATGGGCCCCTCATCATCAGTTGTGGTATGCTTTGCTACCTAATGTATCTAGTGACATACTGATCTCTTACAGTCGAAACTAAAAGTGCAGCTAAAGTTGTCCATCACCAGGCTACGCATGGTCCAGCAGAAGGACACGGCTATTGCAAAGCAGCAGAGAAGGGCGATGGCGGTACTACTAGAGGTCCTCATGCGCCATATCTCCTCTACAGGGAAAAGCTGACAGCAGATTTCAGCAAGGCAAGGAGGAATCAGCACGCATCCGCGTTGAGAACATCATCCGCTCAGACATCAACACCGAGCTTTTGGAGATACTTGAATTATATTGCGAACTTCTTTTAGCCAGAACAGGCCTGATGGAAGCTAAAGAATGTGATCCGGGGCTTGAAGAAGCTGTTAAGTCTATAATCCATGCTGCACCACGAACGGAGATCAAAGAACTTCAACAGACGAGGCAGCTTCTGGTTGAGAAATATGGCAAAGACTTTGCACTGGAAGCAGTCGAGAATTCTGATGGCAAGGTTTCTGAGAGAGTGCTCAAGAAACTCCGAGTGGAACCACCAGATCCGGAGCTGGTAACCTTATACTTAACGGAGATTGCAAGGACTTACGGCGTGAATTGGCCCAAGAAAGAATCTTCACCAGATGGTGAGAATGATGAAGATGAAGATGATCATTCTGGTGGCCAGGGAGTGAAGAACCTCGAAGAGCCCTTGACAACAGATGAACTCAGCAAAGCAACACCCCCTCGAGACCTAGGGCCAAGGTCTCCAGTCAGTGTCGCTCCTCCAAGCCCAAGTACTGACAACTTGAACCCACGAGTCAAGCTTCCCGGACCACCAGAGCTGAAACCTGGCGCGAAGATGAGTGGTTTAAAGAAGCAGACTTCTGGCGCTGATAGTGATACGGGGACTAGGAACAATATTGTTGGTGGGAAGATTCCTGATGTCGATGAGCTGGCCAAACGTTTTGCTGCTTTGAAGAAGTAAGAGGATGTGACAACCATGTTAGGGACCCCAGAACAGACTCTCTACGTCTATTCCCCGCATCCGATCTGAGCATTCGCCGCTCCAAGATGGGCTGAATCCGAGCGCCCCTAAGCACCCCCTAGGCTTATCCTAAAGGCGGCAGAGGCGCGGCATTCCCACATATGGAATGACGGTCGAATGGACCAAGTCATGCACAATCACATAATGTTCAAGACAAACAGCACAGCTTCGCAAAAGGCATCAGAGACATGTAATCTGTACACCGAATTTCTGAACCGGTTGCCGAGGGATCAAATATAGACGCAGAAGGCACGCCAAAATGAGTTCTCTTATCAATTTCGGAAATTCTCTGTTAGGCTGACCACCGAATGCTCTATACTCATGCTGCCTGAGGAGTTGCCTGAGGAGTTGTGATTGCGGCTCCGCGCAAGAAGCCTTTGCCTTCTACAGATAAAACTACCCTAACAGTGAAATCAAAGCCCGTGTAGTCGTATTCGTCGTACACATTGGCCAGGCCCGCTAAAGCCAACCCCCACTCGTTCCACCGTAGCGTGGCCCCCTCGGGGACGAAGCTGAGCGTTACGGTCCCATAGGTGTACATGAGGTTCCTGCGAACAGGGTCATTGCCGCGCCCACTGAGATGCTGAATCGCTACGTCTCTATTAGCTGCCAATAGGGCTTGCAGTGCGTCGGTGATCCAAATCTGTGGGGAATAATTGGAGAATGCCACGGAAAGGTATTTGGCCCCTTTCCATGGGTATATAGTATAAGGGTCTGGGGGCAGCCCACTGAAAGGAGGTCAACATTTGCATGATACCCCTGTGTTGTTCAAAGGCAGGGCAAGACATGTATGCTTACTTTAATCGGGTAATGTCCGTTAAGTTCGTGATTGTTGAACCATTCACCAATGCAACAGAGGTTTCTAGGCTTGGCGATAACTCGAGGGTTTCCGTAGGCACGGTTGCTGAGAACGTCGAGACAGAGAACATAAAGAGAAGCGCGAACTTCAGACATTTTTCCAAAGCCATTCTGAGTTCAACAGTGGTACGAGTTGTTGCCACAACTCTAAGGGATTATTGGTAGATTCTGCACTGGGGTTTTTGTAGACCATTCGTCCTCTCCTGATAGAGCTCCAGGCGCAAAAGAGGCACAATCTATTCCCATGTAGATTCCTAGTCAGCGATGGACTCTTATACGTAGCGTGTACGATATTAAGACGTGTATCCGCGCATGCGATTCATACCATAAGCGATTGCGGCTCTAAGAATCTCTATATGCGCTTCGTGTGTATAAAAACATAGCAAGCTTTAAAAGCAAAACATACTCTAATGCTATCCGTTACCAGCCGCTGTCTTGCGGATATTGTGTTTCGAAGGCACGATCTGCCAAGGGCTGCCGTTTTTCAAAGAAACCTGTGGCTAGAGTCCGTTGGAAGCTTCTTGAGGTCTTTTGGGTCCCATTTGAAACCACAATCTTCAGTCAAGATTTAATGGTAGATGTATTGCGGCAAATATCCTGGGTGATAGTGCGAGTGAAGCGCGAGCTTAAGGCAGATAGGCAAAGCTTATGAGCACCAGATACTCCTATTCAATGCCTCTGCCATAAAAACCATCATATCAAAACACCTTTTCACTATTTCAAAATCCAACTACCGCATTTCCTTACTCTCGTTAGTCTTCTGCCTCCTCCCCCCCGCCTCGATCTTCCGACTTTGGATCCTCCTCAAACTAGCCGGCACAGAATCACTGCCCTCACTCTCCCTACTCATCCCCGTTCCCCTCCTGCTCCTGCGTTTCGTAAGCCCCGCCCCCCCTACTGGATCCTTCACTTCATCTCTAGCCTCAGCAACCACCACCGCCTCATCCTCATCTCCCGTTTTGATTATCTCGTCTTTATCACGTGTGTAGTCACGGTACGTAGGCCTGGTCAGAAGCCCGCTCCGGAATTCATTGGCGCCGACGATGAGTTTCGTGAGATCGATGAGTTCCTCGAGGAACTCGATTATCTCGGCTTGGGCGGCGGAGGAGGCGTTCCAGGACATGTATTTGCGGCGTAGAGCACGTTGGCGGGCGAGTTTGGTTACGAGCTCGTGGGAGCCTTGGTCTTGACTTACTTTCTCCAGGACTACTTCTCGGACTCGGTTGATCATGCGGAGGTGAGCGAGTCGGGCAGATGGTAGGAATTGTGGTAGGGGGGTCTTGGTGGTGAGAGCGCCGTGGATGGCGAAGAGTGTTAGTGTGATGGAGCCGGCTACGTTTCGACGGTACGGGTAAATTTCCGCGTTGAGCTCTTCGAGAGGACCGGACCCGTAGGCTGTACGGAGTTGTAGCATGTTGTCCATTCTGTCAACGATTTGACGGAGAACGTAGAGCATTTCGCTGTATATGAGTGCGAGCCCCTTGAAGGAGCTTTTTATTCTGGGTTCCTTGCTACAGAAGGGCAGAAATGTCTCAGCGGCCTCCAGGGCATTATTGGCTTTGCCACTGGCATCTTCAAAACGTAGAAAGTTCTCCTCTGCGAAGATATCGATCTTACGACCGGACTCGATGCCGGCTGCAATGCATCGCTCCATCTCGTTGACGTGGTGTAATGCTAAGGCAATGGAATCTATTAGGCGTGTGCGTGCTTTGACGGGCAAAAGAACAACCTCGACCATGAGTGCGACGGCGCCACCAATCATAAACGCAATCCACCGCTTCAAGAAGTTATCAGTAGCTGTTCCAGGGACGGTTTCTAGCTCCGTAGCAAGAGTGACAACGCATATGCTGACAATACCGACCATTCCAGCTTTTGGATATGGGGTCCCCAGCTGTACGTATGCACAGGGAAAGAGTGCAATGGCGACCATTACTGCACATACGATGCGGTTTCCATCCCGTGCTTCCAGAGCAGCCCAGCCCCAAAGGCAGCCAAGTGTGGTACCCACACTTCGAAGAATAAAAATGTTGACAGATGTGCCGATTGAAACCTCGGTGATCAAGACGAGCTGCAAAGCGGCCCATAGGCCTCGGTTTAGAGAATACCAGGTATTCCAAGAGGCGACCAGTGAAGGCCAAGTTACCAGAAAGACTGCAAAGCCAAGTTTCACAGCATATAAGACGTCGTCAGAATCCTGGATCCATTCTACCGTATCAGCTGCATTACCACGCAAACGCAGGCCTAGAGAATCACTAGATATCGTGCTTTTGTGCTTTAGTAACCTTCGCGCTTGCTCTTTTGCGGAAGATTCTTCTCGAACATTTGTGTTAATGGCCTTCTCCAAATCCGTTCGCTTCCGCGATGAGATCTTCTTAATTCTACTGTCCAGAGACTCGGCGTCGTCGTCATCCTCCTCTGGCTTGGTATTATCCTGCTTGGTGGCTTTTCTTGCAGGGGCAGGCACAGCCTCATCCTCCTCGCCGCCAGTGTTCAACCATTTCGACCACTCGATACGCGGCGCATACACTCGGCGACGGTCATGCCTGTGCTGACGTTGTCCAATGAGCTCACGAGAATGTGTAAGCATATCCTGAAGGTGAGTGCTGCATTGGTCAGTGTTCGACTCGCTCAAAGCGCCACGAAAAAAACTTACGCTGCCTGCCGCACATTGAGCATGAAGGACGACAGTAGGAACACCTCCTCTCTAGGCATGACATCCGGTTCCTTGCCTTCCAGTTCCTGCATGGTTACAGCACCCTCAAAGGCAGATACGGTATCAAGATCAAATTGAGTCAGAGCTTGCTGTAGGCTGGTTATGTGGAGATCTACTTCCTCGATCATGATACCTTTTGGCGCTCGTGCACCCGAAGGCAAATTGGGGACATCCTGCGGGTCTTTAGCAAATATACATTGCACTAGCATTAGAGAATGAGATCTGACATATGCGTAGGCCAGGCATGCAGTCACTACGTCCACAGTGCGAGCGACGACAATGTGAAGATCCTCATATGGCTTGGCAACTCTCATCATGAGATACCTAAGCAAACGAGCATCACCAAATTCTATCTCACGCCTAGGCTTGATCATCTCAAGTTCTGCTTTATCTTGATTGAGGACCAAATCCTCATCGGACGCTTCGGTTGAGGGTGGATCTGTCGCATCGGCGCCTTGCGCTTTCTCAGACTCACCATTTTTAGCCACCTTCGCCTTTTGAGTGCTTTGCTTCTTATCCTCTGAGAGGCCACCTTCTTCGGCTTCGTCATCACCAAGGAGGGCAAATTTGGATTCGCAGGCGCTGATCACCGCAATGGTGTTTGCCACCATTTTCTTCATCGCTGTCACACTGACCGGCTTCATGTCCCGGGGTGGCAGCACGGAAACCGCCAATTCGAAATTGCACTCTCGTTGAGCGGCCTTGCAGTCCGCGAGCTTCTTACGTATTCGTGCTTTACTATCCGTCAAGTCTTTCAAAGAAATCTTCTGGGTTTCTTCAAGCGCCTCATCGTCATTGCTCGTAGATCTGGTGGTCCCACTAACAATGCCCTTTAAGTTTTCATAGATAGATAGCTCCGCAGCCTTGGACTTCGCTTTGGCTGATTCCTTACGATGTCTTTCAGCAGACGAGCTATCTTTATCCTTTTTAGACGAGTTCTGGGATATTTCTTTAGCGGTCGCCGTGCCTTCAGCCTCGATAAAGTAGCGACCAGCATCTTCAAGTGCTTTGGCGGTCTCGCAAAGTGTATCGATTGTAGTTTGACCCAAGAACCTTGAACTGAACTCAGGGAAAATACACAGATTGATAATCACGATGCATCCTGCAGCGATCAATATCGGGTAGAGTATCTGGGTCGCTTCTCCAGTTGTCACTGTCTTAGCTGTTGAGACCAATGAAACTACACATACAATGATCATGAGTAGCACAAAAAGGAAAAGACGGGGAGTTCGTGAGCGTAGGAAACCGTGAAAAAGGGTTGCAATTGCAAGAAACGAGCCACGGATAGCATAGGCCGCTGGCGGATATTGGTCTATAACCAGAGAACTGAGATAGACTCCAAAGAGTGACCACGCTAGCCCCAAAAACGTGCCGGAGACGACCAGAATGAGTGCTTCTGCCATCTGGCCGAAACGCCGGCCCGGATGGCCAAAGACTGTTGTAATTGCACCGAGATAGGCAGCCTTGCCAATGGCATTTTTGGATCCTGGGACAAGACATATGCTGACTGTGAGGGCAATGAGTCATTATATTTAACCTCAATTGAATGCTTGCGATTCACCAAGTAAAGTCGTAGCTACAACGTTCTTCAATATCCTTTTCCAGAGGTTATTCTTTCCAAGATTATCCCACATCTCCACTGTCTGCTCCACCACATATCGACGTCCATGCCGAAGCGCCGACTCTTCCTTTGCCATTGCGGAACCTTCCAGAGATATGAAGAGACATGATATGAGAAATGAGAATCAAGAAGAACAGCCTGACCCAAACCAACTATGAATTGAATAAAGATAAAAGCGCTGGTCTGCAATTACCTCCCGTAGGTTTCATACCATCGGCGCGCCAAGGCGCCGATACCGACCCCACTGGGATACGATCTACGCCGAAGGGACTCGGTGTACGCAGCTCAAGAGCGCCCTGGGTTACGGATGGATCTTAACTTCCTTGACCTGCTTGACTACTTTCACTCCAGCCATGTCCGGACCGTCGAAATCTACTGCATCAGACACATCCTTCCGTAAAACCTGGGACAGAGCCGAATATGCCGCCAAAGCTGAAGCTCGAGAAGCCAAATACAAAGAAGAAGGCGCTGCTCGAGCTGAAGCAAAAGCCGCTGGTTTAAAATACCGACCACGAGCTTCCACACCCCCGGATGCAAAAGAAACCGAATCCCGTACTGCCCGCCTTGATGTCTCGAATAACATCGGCAAGACTACCCTCGTGCCTCCTGGCGCAGCTACTGGAAAGCGTGGCAGAGGCGCAGGTTTCTACTGCTCAGATTGTGACTTGACGTTTAAGGATAACTTGCAGTTTGTGGAGCACTTGAACTCAAGACAGCATCAGATTGCTATTGGGCAGAGCGGGGAGGTTAAGAGGGCAACGTTGGAGGAGGTGAGGCAAAGACTGGAGTGGTTAGCGCAGAAGAGAAGGGAGGAGAAGGAGGGGATTGGTAATGTGGTTGATTTGGGAAAAAGGCTGGAGGTCAGGAAAGAGGTAGAGGAAAGGGAAAGGGAAGAAAAGAGGAGGAAGAGGAATGAGAAGAGAAGGAAAACCAAGGATGGCGCTGGGGTGAAGCTTGAGGAGGACGAGGGTGTTGGAAGTGGTATTATTTGCTAGGACGTTCTGGCTTGCATTAACGGGCTAATAGTAATGGCCAACCTGTCCACTTGCATAGCGGAGGCGTTTGATACGGCTGATGCATAGTTAATCTGCTGTCTTCAATCGCTTGATACCCATGGTGAGGAATCGGATAGTATTTTAAAAAGCATAGCCATATATGAAGCACTTTCACCTCTCATCGTACCAAACGGTCCCGGGTATTATCCGGTATCGATTGGCCCAAACGCCAGTCTCGTGAGCTCATATCAGATCTGAGCAATGTCAGCAGTCTCTTTGAAGCAAGATCGTTGCTACATACCAATTTCAGCTCGGTCCTGTGAAGAGCCCTCGGGCCACCCATCCAGACATTTATTCTGCCTGGCACTGGTTTGACCTGCAATCTACGGAAAGCCTCTCTAACGTGCTTGGGCGTAACAGGTGTTGTGCCTTCCTCAGGCGGGTCAAAGAGTCCAGTTTCCCTCTTCCGCTTCTTATTCTGAGCATCGGAGTCGCTGTTGCGAGTCTTGTGCTTATCCTCTTCCTGCTTGACCCTCAATGCTTCCTCCGTCAAGATCTGGACAATGTCGTAGAGCAAGAAGCCCAGAATATCAACAATATCATCACCCGGCTTGCTGTCCGTTACGACACCAAATCCAGCCCACTCGCGAAAACGCTTGGCCTTCTTGTACGTGAATGAAGCTTGGCGACATTCACTGTAGTGAACATATTCATCCTTGGTCATGCCTTTGGTACGCCTGTCGGCTTGTTCAAGGCGCAGGAGAGTTGCTGCATTAGCTTCTTCTTCCTCTTCATCATCTTCGTCCTCCCCTTCTGGTAGTTGCTCGCTAAAGTAGCTGGAAATATCCCATGGCAGCTTGACCTTCTTCTTGCTCCGCTTGGCCATCTCTCCTAGAGGCATTGCCGGACCCCCGGCGGGGTCAGCACCGCCCAAAGGGTCATCACCGACCGCGACGTCTGCATCGGCACCTTTGTCATCAGAGTCTCGCGCAGTCTTGCGAACATCCTTCCATGAGAGGAATGTTTTGAGGCGAGATGTTTTGCCCTTGTCGTGGCGGATTAAAAAGAAAAGGTCCGATGTAGCAATCGTACGTAAGCCTTTTCGGGCAGCGAGAGCTGTGGATCGTCTGAGCTGCCCCCATATCAGTCTCATGTCGTATGACATCTGAAGGTAGAGAAGACTTACAATCTCGTGGACTTGTTCATGCACAATCTGTTCAATTAGAGAGGTAGTCTCGGTGGATGGTTCTCCTGTTTCACCAGCGACAAACATCATCTTTGCGATACAGGGAATTAGTACAAGCGCTGCTACCAAACGATCATGTTCATAAAGGAAGTAAGAACGAGGGGTTTTAGAAGACGCGAATCAAAATCCGGGCCCTCAAAGGACCGCGAAGGACTCATGTAGCCTCTCGGTAGGAGACATATTTGATGACCCGGGACGTACTATTGAGTATATTTGGCAAAGAAAGTAGACTTGGCACAACAGAAGAGTGATAACAAGCAATTACGCATCCTTTTGTCATGGCGCAGGGTTGATTCGTGCCACCGAATTATCCAGTGGACTTCCATTTCCCTTTACCGATCTAGGATGTCACATAATAGGCCGCAACATCACCCAGAAATGCAGAACGAAGTAGGTATATGAATGTGACAGAGAAACACGTCCACACGTACCTGTTGGATTTCCTGTCTGTACTTGGCTCCTGATTTCTCCGCCATAGCTGCGGCTCTTATCCACCTGTCAGCCCAGAGAAATAGCCTTTTATGCCACCTGGCTCAGCCGGATCAACAAAGAGGTGGACATTCTGTTTTATAGAACAATCCAGTCAATCCTCATTTGGCCCAAAGAATCACAGGAGCGTTACGATAGCTATCAACTGAAACCAAATATCGCTTATCCTACGGTCTGCGATTATTACATACGAAAGAGACGCAAGTTGTTTGAGGTGGACGGCGGTTATTGAAGCCGGTATGATATTCTACACTAACGGCTGTGATACCGGCTAACCTTCCATTTCGATATTCCCGCTCGAGGACCTTACTCTTTCAATATCGCAAAACTGGCATACCGAGCCGATCAACCATAGCTTAAAGCCGTGAAAATGGTTCTGTAAGTGTCGATCCGGGTCCAAAATGGACATGAACGGCTAACGTTACTCTAGACATCTTTTGGGAAAGAAGTCATGGAATGTATACAATGCCGACAATATTGCCAAAGTCAAGCGAGACGAGGCAGCGGCCGCGGCGCGCGAAGAGGCGGAAGAGCAGCGAATGCAAGAAGCAGACGCCGAACGAAGAATACAGATACTGCGTGGGCTAGAAGTTGAAGCACCAGCAGCTCCAATTGAACCGCGAGCAGAGGCCGAGCGGGATGGAACAAGCGCGCCTGGCCGAGAGAGGAAGAGAAGACGGATCGCTGGCGAAGACGACACCGACAGAGATATACGATTCGCCCAGGAGAACAATGCTCTCTTACCTGCAAAAGCAGAGATATCACTAAAGAGCAAGAAGAGTAGTGATGCTCCTATCACGGATATAAACGGGCATATCAATCTATTCCCTGCGGAAGGCTCTAAACGCCACGCACCAAAGAATGCAGAAGTTGAGGCCGAGAAGGCTAAGAAGCTAAAAGAGTACGAGGATCAGTATACGATGAGGTTCTCTAATGCTGCTGGCTTTAAGCAGGCCATAGGCCAGAAACCCTGGTACCAGACTATGGGTGCTGATGAAAATAAAGATGGCGAGACTGGAACCGTGTCGAAAGATGTGTGGGGCAATGAGGATCCGAGGAGGAAAGAAAGAGAAACAATGAGGATAGCAGCTGACGATCCTTTGGCAGCCATTCAAAGGGGTGTAGCTGGTGTTAGAGAAGTGGAAAGGGAGCGGCAGAAATGGAAGGAAGAGAAGAATAGGGAGATAAGGGAGATCGAAGAGGCAGAACGTCGGCGAAGAAAGAGGAAAAAGAGAAGCTCCAAAGATGACGATTTGGAGAGCTTCAGTCTCAATGATACTACGAAAGATGATATGCAGCGACGACATCATCATCGAGGAGACCGAGAAGACTCATTAAGGCATTCTCATCGACGCCGTAGCCGAAACCGGGATAGAGATAGGCACAAGTTTCACTCCCATCGTCATGGAAATACCACTAGTGGAAAAGTGGAAGAGAGACCTGGATGGGAAGTAGGTCCAGGTGGCAGATATAGTAGCCAATTCGCACACGCATAGAGGCATATGTTGACGTGCGTTTGGTAAGCTTCTTCGGCGATGTGTCCACTCGAGATAGTCCCACATATGATCTTCTAGACAAGGGACCTGATTTAGCTTGGTATGCCCACCAACCTGCACATCAAGAGTTAGAGTCAAAATCTTCCTCTACGAAGCTCCTTTCGTTAGCAGACATGCTAATCCCTTCCCACCATTCACCCAACTCTCTTCTGCATCGCATTCACAAACTCGCCAAGCAACTCCCCCACCGCTGCAAGACCCCACGCAATGCCAATGTCCCATCCCCTCCATCCCCTCCATCCTGCAAGATATGACACCATCACAAATCCTCACGCAGCCCCTCTTATCCTTACCCCCCCGCAACCAACAACATCTGCAAACTAACCGCCGCATAATCCGGCACTCTAGCATCCGCAACGACGCTGCACATACTGCCATAACCCTTTCGATTTCAACTCAGTGGTAAGCTGGGAATGAACACATGCTGTAGCGGCGTAGAATCAGATCCCGTTAGCAGCCGTGGGAGACGTGTCGGTCATTACTTCCATAACAAGTTTTCTCCATGGCTGTGATTTCTTCCCTCAAATACCTCCTTGCGGCAGCATAGGCTCAAGCATTATCACATGCGTTGCTGCTAGTTCCGCTACCAGTATCCCCGCCAAAGAATGTCCTACTAGCGCTAGCCTGTCTGCTGCATGCCCAGATTTCGCCCCCAATGCAGCGAGCAGGGCTATGACATCCTCAGTGAGGGTCTGTATGCTTTAAGGCTCTGTAGCGGTGCACGAGAGGCCGCTGGAGAGGATGTCGTAGTTTATGCAGCGGAAATTGTAGGCGGGGGAGGTTAAGCTAGGGAGAATGGGTCGGTAGAATGCACGTGTGGATCCGAGGCTGTGTATGAGTATGAGTATGGCCTGGAGTGGAGACGTGGAGGGTGGATAGTCGGCGTAGAAGGTGCGGTCGTAGGGCATTGGGAGGTAGGGTAGTTTTCATGTCATGGGAAGGGGACAATGGATTGAGGATTGAGGGATGTTGCGCGCTATGAGGCTACGACCTGCTGTCGGAGGAGCATTCTTGGGGGCCCTGATGTAAAAGGATTATCTCGAGGCATTGAGGGATTTTGGACACTGGGAGACTTCTAAGGCGAAGGTGCTGCAGATAGTAGTGGCTTTTCTGTTCATGATAAGTGGTGAATCTCGATAGGTTTGTCAAAGGGTAGATTGCAATATTTGGTTACACACTGTTATTTATCAATCTCAATAGATTAATATATTGATTTAAGACTTATTTTGATCAATAGCTGCCGGGGTAGCTCAATCGGTAGAGCGTGTGGCTCTTACACAAGAACACCTCAAGGTCGCGGGTTCGAGCCCCGCCTTCGGCTCTATATATTTTGCAATCTTTTTGGTTCTTTTTTGGGTCATTGTCTGCTGGCTTGTTCTAGAAAATAAACAATATTAAGATTCCAATCAACATCTAGCTGTTCTTGGGCGCTTCGCATACCGAAATATATTCGAAAGATTTCCCAGCTCATGCTCCTTGTCCCTCCTCGCCTTTGACTTATGCTTTGTGCGTCTTGTTCTTTCCATGCACACTCGTCCTGATTGCTAGATACCTCTTCCAAAGAATGCCAAGCAACATCCTTTCGGCTTTGCACGAGGAACATGGTCTCTTGAATCTGCTCTTAATCTAATACTGGGATTGCTACACAATCAAAACATGGTTGGTTGGCAGCTTCCTGTAATCTGGGATTTCAAAATCAGGACCCAGTTCAAGTGGACGCTCGGCGTTGGTAGCGACATTATCCTTAGTGATCTAGCAGACTTCTCTCACATACGTCTGCAGTGGACATCCCTTTCTGTACGTATTGATACCTCATGTGATATCAAGCCAACTCGGTCACACGTTGGGTGCAATGCCTCAGACACAAGATTTTGACCCAGATCAGGACACTCCAACGCACTCATTGGCCTGTTGTATGTTTTTCCAATTGTATACCATAATTTAATAATCAATGCTTTTCTCCAGCTCAGATTGCTCACTTGAGACCCTGTTACAAGTACAGATACATGACTCTTTCGTCCTTGAGGTTTAGTTGTCCTATCATTGTCACATAAAACAGAACTCGAACGTCTCATCCTGATCATAACTTTGAGAACGAATGAGGTTAAGCACCTCGTAAGACAAAATTTTAGAGGCTAAATTCGGGCTCCACGACCACAGTCGAGACCGATTTCATTTCTGTTGTATCAATGTCTCTGTTTCCAGGCATTACAGTACAACAGCCAAAGAAATATCGCTATATGTGAAAACCTTTGCGGATACCGAACGGGCTCCCTCATGTCTTAACATAGACAAAGACTCCTCTCTGACTCCACAAAGCACCTTGCCGTCAAGAATATTATTCTTGCCGGTATTCCCGGTTCTTTTGCCAGCACGAAGGCTTGGTATTGCCAACCATACGTTGCAGCCGTCCTAGAAATCATGGAAACGGCTTGGCAAGTGCACGATGCGTCCACCAGGTATTCAGCGCAGATATTGGTTACTGTGAAGATCGCTTCCGCTTATGGTTGCAATGACTCTGGCTATTTCAGCCTGACTAGCTCAAGGAGCCTGCATAGCTGGGAGTTAGCATTCAACAGACTACTTGGATGATGTCTACTCTTGCAATATCATCCGTCATAGACGACGGACACCATGTCCTGAGTACCAGAAAAAGATGATCTAGGGTGAGCGTACAGGATCGGAAGCTTGGCGCTATTGAAAGATGGTGTGATCATCGTACAGCAGAACAGTTAATAATTGCTTGTTAAAGGCCGGTCGTGCGAAGCGATTCATTCAGCAACAAAGGGTCTTCCGAACAGCACCGAGATTCCGTTCTGCCCGATTCCAGGCTCGAACGCTAGATGTACCACGATAAAAGAGCAATTGAAGCAGCCACAAGACCGACTGGGCTCCGAGGCTGCATGCATAACATATCTTACAATGTCCTGGGAGGGAGGAGTAGAGCACAAGCAGGGAATCAAGTCAGCGTAGGCTTTCTGTCCATTCAGCTCTATTTTGGCCCGAGACAGGCAGATCGATCTCATACACTATATATTGGCTGGTGTTCTTAATTTCAGTCAATGGTCGCTCTTCATGCGGAATGCCATTCGTCATCTGTGATGTAAGGCATAGGGTGGAGATAAGCTTCGTATAGCGGCAGTGATGGACGATCCAGGTCCACAACCTAAAAGCAAACCCACACAGCTGGGTCGCTAGTTGTTACTTAAGTTGTCCTGGTTGCAGATACAGGCCGATACAAAGGCTGAAAGCGAAGGCTTGATGATTCGCCCGTACATCTCTTGAAGGATTGATAGAGTTCTCTATTCACCCTTATCGGAATATCGTGCCTTAGGGTGTTTAGTGAACAGAACGAAGGAAGGAGCAGCTAGCTCCAACTTACTACTTTGGGACACACATCTCCGGACGCCGATTTTCCCACCTTTTCTGTGACTCTTGATATTGGACGCTGTCAGCCACCGCGACGATCTGGATGTTGCATTGTGGTTGTCAGTTGACAGATCTCGGCCCGTGGCCCCCAAAAAAGCGAATTGGAGCATCACCGAAGAGGAAATGTAGGGGAGGTGCTGTAAAATGTTTGGGCGACGCCTGAACGCCTCCCATTGCGCGTCGGCACGACGTCCAGTGTTTCCGCGTAGAATAGCGTCTTCGAGCGGTTGGTGGTGAGGCTAAAGGCCAGTTCCGTTGATGTGTTGATGTTCCGTAAGCCGTGATTCGTGGCCCTCACGATAAGGAAGCGACGACCCACGGCATTGGAGCCACTAGGATACCCCATAGGGGTCACCCCAATCCCCCAGCCAATCTCGCTGTAGCAAGCGCCCCAACGCCGCTGATGGCGACATTGTTCAGGTTGCTAGCCGAGAGTAATTTGGCTGCTCGCCTAGCCCTGCTCTGGACTCGGACTGTAGGTGTAAGCAAGGCAACAATTAGTAGTAAGGTAGTGTCAGCTGCGCTCTGAGCGACTTTTTGGGAGACTAAGAGAAGAGAAGATTATTGAGCAAAAGCCATTGCAATATCCGTGCCACATCCAAACGGGTCGCTCTGTTAACGTCGAGATTTCACTTTTTTACTTGGACTGTCAAAGCGACAGAGCCAGCATTCGTTTGTCGTGGGTAACGGGAACACCGTTCCGCAAGTCTACTGGTGTACTACGACTCCTCTAGAACTAGGGCGGGCTTCTGCCAAGCATCTATTCGCCGATCACGAGGTCCCCTCCTTCCCACTGCCACAGAACCAGAAACACCGACCTATTTTCGAGCCAGACATCGCACGTACACCACTCTCCCAGTCATCACCGCCTAAACCTCCAGCAACGCTGACGCCCAGCTCGTATATCTCGGCCGACTACATCACCAATGTACGTCGAAATACCATGACAGGTCTCCCGACCCCTGCGCGACACAGCCTACCGGCGCCCGGCTCCAGCTGATGACCGTGGACAAAATCGCAATTTCATTGCCCTTTCTCTTCTCATAGTTGTTACCAGAGGATACCACCCAGCGAGGCGGTTGGAGGTCGGAGTCGACAACCATAATTTGCCTTAGAATTTGCACAAGAGCTCCCCGCTTCAGCCGCGGCTGATATGGCGCCTGCAGCTACCATACAAAGCTCACTTCCCGAAGGCCGCTCTTCAAGCCCAGCCAAGAGGGGATGGACAGAACACCGCTCCGACATACCTTCGATACTTGTTGGACGCGGTCAAGAGAACACCTCTACGGCCCGGCACGAGCTTGAACAGAGCATGGACTCGAGGCGAAAATCACCTGACAGAACGCGAACAAGAAGCCGTCAAAACTCTCTCAAGCGTGTGAAGAACAGTACGGATCTGCTGCGACAACGATCGCAGAAACAGGACACCAAAGAAGGCGCAGTGGACGCAAATGGAAGCACAAGGGAGGGAAGACAATTCACCGTAGCTAATGTTGGGAACAACGGGAAGATCTATCTTAGGTAAGGCTCAATCCTCGTAAAGGAGTCAACCAAGTCTTTCAAGCTTCGACCTACGAAGCTGATGCTAATATAATATATTTTCAAGGCCTACGACGCGAGCTCCTCCAAAGACACAAATCCCGCCACCTGCATTGCCTCTAGCGAAATCCAACGAAAGCGTTGCCGACATTGACAACCCCAATGACACCAAGCGATGGTCGGATACTCAAGCATCCAAAACACCTACAGGACCACGCAGGGCTGAGTCTTTTCGCCGTAGCCCAAATTCAGTGTCACGAAACTCGGTGGATTCGATCTCGACAATTAGTGCTTCACGTAGGCTAGAGCAGGGGCAATACAAGGTGGTAATAAACAATACAACAAAGCTTCCTAGCGAACAACTTCTGCCGACATTGGAAGTACCAATTCCCCATTACCGACTCGGGACCCCCAGATTCAGCACGAGGGGAACGGCTTTTCTACACAGCCAAGTATATTCGAGAGCATCTACCGCTGACGAGAATGACTCTACAGTTATCACAGGACCGGAATACGATGCCATGTTCCCGGTGCCGCCAGGTATGGAGGCGCACACGACACTTTCACGAAGACATTCCCACGCGGCCCCCCAACCGCATACAGTTCAGATCACTCCCTCTGGTCGTATTCCAATCACAACAAAATCGCCAGTGTATCATCGGGCAAGGCAGCCCATTGTGCCTGCCATATATGATACGATAACCGCCAATCCTGATGACCCTGCGATTGTGCGTTATGCTCTAAGCTCAAGAGAGATTTCAGCGGCTTCTCCGGCGCGCTTGATAGCTCAGATCACTTCGAAGAATTTCCTGGATTACGAGCTATTGTCGGATTTCTTTCTGACTGTTCGGGCATACATGTCGACACATGACCTCCTCGCATATCTGCTTACAAGGTTTGAATGGGCAGTCAACCGCTTTGACGATGATGGGCGGGTTATTCGGGTGCGAGCTTTCGCTGCCATAAGACATTGGGTGCTTAATTACTTTCCTTATGACTTCGTCGTGGATCGTGACCTACGCGTCAAATTCTGTCAACATCTGAACAACCTCACCCGTCAAGTTCGCCAAAGGTCGTCTCATGAACCAAGCGATCTGAAGCTCATCATTGATTTGAAGAAATGCTGGAACGGCCGTTGTGCTCTATACTGGGATTGTCCAACTGGAGAAGCCGATGGGCGTTATGATCTCGACATTATGCCTGGGGGTATTGTGGGTAGCCGAGACAGTCAATTGACGCATCCAAGCGAACTCTGGGCAAAGATCGCGGAGTCTTCTTCGCAGCAGATAGATCAGGCCAAGTCTGTTGCTGCACTCCACAACTGGGTTGACAGTGTAATCGAAGCCGAAGTCGAGGGAAAGAGAGAGGGATCAGAACGTGGAGTATCACTCTCAACGTCTCGCAGCATGCCTATAGGATCTCCATTGAGCGAGTTGAGTGTGCCGGCAATGTCTTGCACAATACCAGGAAAGACTATGAAAGCTTTCGCAGCCACTCAAGCGCATCGTAATGTCGGCCCACATCCAGTACCAACCACAGTACCGCCAGCGGCTCGCAGAGTAGGCCCTGCAGCTCCCTCGTCACATCCTAACGAAAAAGCCCGGTCGAAGAACGAACAACACAAGCGGAGCGGGAGCTTCCAAGATGCGCTTGGAGACAGGCGAACGTCGTTGCCAGCAATGAATGCCGAGCAATCAGCCGAACAGGTTGTTATGACCTTTCCGTTCTCTGGCAGTCTCATTCGTGGTAGCGTTCTCCCACCAGGATCTCCGTTCATTGATAACCTAGCTCCGCACGGCTCGGCAACAAGTCTGCAGAGACAATACATTGACAACATCGGTAGTGGCAGGGTTACCGTCCGCTCTACAAGCCCGGCGGTCAAGAATCTACTGGGTACTATTCGCCGAGCCATTGGAAGCAAGCAGAGTCCAAGTGTTCCTGCCCCTACTCTGTTGTCAACTGCACCATTCATGGTAGAGACGAAAGACTCAGCTTTACCTATGCACATTGCATATAAGATCGAGGGTTTCGGGGATCAGCATCATCAACTTGAGGCGTTGAAGAAGAATTCGCGCATAGACCTTCTCTGCGCTGATATCACTGAGATGTTCGAGCGTGCTGTAACACAGTCACCGCTTCAAATGATGGCGCCCATTAGTAGCATTGGTGTCGCTTCAGGCAACGAGCGAGAACAGCCTTCACCGAATCCTCCACAATCCATAAGTACGCCTGACCGGGAAGCTCTTCAAAGAAGCCACAGCGAGATGACCTACGGCAGTCAGTCTATAGTAATCGTGGATGATACGGCATCGGAGCAGCCGCCAGTACCAGCTCTGCCCTCAGAATTCCATCATCCAGCCCAGGAGTATTCTTTCCAGTCTTCGAACCCGCCTTATCCAGTGACCGACCTTGCCACACCTACTCTTCCCGCAACAACCTTCCAGCCGTCGGCTGCTGCTTATACCGTGGGTGAAGCAACCGAGGGTGAAACATCACAGTCAGTCCTACTCCCTCCGTTCACCGTCCCTGCAATGTCCGGAGCTCTCGCAGCGGTGGCCACGTCTCCACCAGCAGACCAGAGCTCCAACTACGCTGTTTTGCCCATGTCTTCCCCAGAGAACGGAACCAAGTCTGGGGTCGGTCGTGCTGCGCCTGGGCATGTAATTAGACCATCGATTGCCACCGGAGAGTCGTTCGCATCCTATCGATCTAGCCGCTCCGCAGGGGGAAGATCGTTGAGAAAATACCAATCGTACCAGAGTGGCATGAGAAGGAGTGGCCCAGATTACGGAGGGACTACAAGCGCTTCAGACGCGTCTCCAGTCTCCTCCAAAGACCATTTCGATCAAACACGTAGTAGGATGCTTCGAAGACGGCCAGGGGGCGACCTTCGTGCCAACGAGAATGTGCACGACCTAGAACTTCGAAGGTCAAAGTCAACGGGTTCAATCACAACTTATACGGATTCGATGCAAGGCTCAATGTACTTGAAGAGAGTCACAGCGAGGAATACGCCCAATCAAGACCTTGCTGTTGTAGCAGATGGACACGAGCCTGCTGCCACTGAGAAGACTGTCTCTCTCGTAAGCACTAGGCAGTCGAAGGCGGACCTACGTCCTTCATTCGAAGCCGCTGTTGCTGAATTCGCCCGCATCCCTGACGACGAGGGAGGCGATCTTGAGGCCACTCTAGCGAAGCTTGAGGGCAAGTTTCGGAAGAGTCCCATCGGGTCTCGTGAGGGGCGACTCCCCATAGAGGGCACAACTGTTGTGGACCCTGGGCCACTGGCGAACAGTAACTGTGCGTCCGGGACGCCGAAGTCTCACGTTTCGGAACAGGAATTAGGTTCTCAGGACGAATGTATCAATGGGAAGGATCAGAAAAATGTGCCTGGAAAGGCAGACGCAGGTAACGTGCCACGGGGAATGACGTCTCGAAGTTTGTATGCCACGTCCGAGGATTCATACAATTCTACTCCCCTCTTGGAACGAGGTCTTGACAAGAGGCTGAACCAGGATGGAAAGAGTACCTCTGCTCAGTCCAATGCAACAATGCCCCAACCACTCTTCAGTGGAACTTATCCTAATTTTCCTCGAGCTACTAAGGAGCAGACTGAAGGGTCCTCTGTCTTTGCCGAGGAAGACGGCGAGGGTTCCGACCTAGGCAGCTACGAAGCGAACCTGAGGAGAGGGAGATACCGATCGTCCATGCCGACATGCACCACAGATTCATTCCTTCTCGACGAGGATGAATTCCTGAGTGACCTATCCTCAGAACTTTCTGATGATCCCGACGCGCCCAATGATGCTTTGGACCAGGCATACGAATCATCTGCACGCCTGTTCCATGGTAGCATGTTCCCAACCCGTGCTGCTTATCCCGCAGGCTATCTCCCTTCCCCTCCTATGACTACAGAGAACGCAATGGCGATCACCTCCGAGGCCAACCGAATGCAAGAACAAAGAAAGCCCCCAACACCAGAACCTTCACCAGTGAGTAGGACTACCGAGTCTGGTAAGAGTCGAACACCGGGCCAGGTCGACTTGTCCGTCTTACAACCTTTTGCCAACACTGTACACCAATTTCCCACACGCCGACACATACCATTCACATTAGCATTTGATGCTGCTATCCTTGCACAGCAATTTACGATAATCGAACGAGACGCGTTGAACGAAATAAATTGGCAAGACCTCATAGACATGCGCTGGTCAAATTCCAAGTTTGAAACTTTAAATTGGGTCGAGTATTTGCGCTATGGCGATCCTACTGGTATCGAACTTGTAACTGCTCGCTTCAACATTGTTGTCAAATGGGCTCTTTCAGAAATCGTCCTCACCCACAACATAGAAGAACGTGCTCTGACAATTATTAAATTCATCGATGTGGCACACCATGCTAGGAAATACCACAACTACGCGACGATGTTGCAACTTACGATAGCCTTAACATCTGTCGACTGCACAAGGCTTACGAAGACCTGGGAATTGGTGCCAGCTGCTGAAAAGGATCAACTAAAGGAGATGGAAGCGCTGATATCACCACTGCGAAATTTCCATAACCTAAGGCAGGAGATGGAGACGGCTAATCTTGAGTATGGTTGCATTCCTGTAGTTGGTATGTTTGCCCCTATGCATTATCGATGACTAAGAGTATGGCTAACATTCATCGCAGCACTCTACGAACATGATCTGACATATAACGCACAAAAGCCATCCGTTATAGCCTCAACACGTGACGGTGAACCTCTCATCAACTTCGAACGTTACCGCACGACCGCCACTATCGTCAAAAGCCTTCTTCGACTCATCGACGCAAGTGCGAAATATGATTTCAAGCCCGTCGAAGGGGCAATTGAGAGGTGTCTCTGGATGGCTAGTTTAAGCGACGACATGATCAGAATCAAAAGCAGGGAGCTGGAGGCCGACCCTCCTCGCTGAAGCCCTCAATCTCTTTCTTATAAATCTATGTACAGCTACCTTATCATTGCTAGGCGCACCAGGGTTATCTTATTGCAGCATATGGGTATGGGATGGGACGGATTAGGATGGGAGGAACGACTGTTATGATCAATTACGACGTTCTATGAGATGAACCTCTTGGCATGAATATGTTCTCTTCTTGTGTAACCAGCAGAATCAAGGGATTGGGGGGAGAAGAAAAAGGAGGATACCTGATGTTGGAATACTGAGAGGAGGTTTTGGTGGCATTGGCTATTTTGTTCCTTCCTTCACCTCCACTTTTGGACTTGAGGTGGAGGAGGAGGGATTTTCTGGTATACTATGATGAAGTAGTATCTTAGATGCAAGATTAATTATTGATGATGATGATGGCATTGCACACCCTAATTTTTATCCACCGTAATGCATAAGTCCCATTGATTGGCTAATTTCTTCTAGCAATTGCGTGCCGTGCTTAAAAGGAGCATAACTCACAAGTCTACCCTAGGAGCCGCTTTGATCTACTACCTACCTAGGCAGTATCACACCTGAGCGAGAACTTGGAGTTAACAAACCCTAACATTAAATATTATCCATTACACAAATAAAGTATGGTAAGTAAACCCTAAAAAGAACCCCAACGCATACGGCAGACAGACAGAATCCCGAATGCCATGCCATTCCATCCATCCCATCCAGCCAGCCCATCTATCCATCCCTAAGGTAAGATAAGTAAATAAGTAAACAACATACCACTCACTACTGACTGTCCAGGTATCCCTTCCATAAGAAAACCTATCCACGCCAACGCACAAAAAGGAAAAAGACCAATGAAAATCACAAGGTGGGTATTTATGGGGTATCATCGCCGCTCGCTCGCTCGACTCCGCTCCGTGGCGCTCCGCGCTGTTAAAGTGGAGGAAGAGAATAGACTAGGGGGTAGTAGTACACCAAGCCGACCTTTCAACCAACGGACAGCCGCCCGTCTCCAAGAATCGAAGCGAACGAAGGGAGTATGGAGGGTAAGAGTTAAGAGTAAGACAAGAAAGAATTGAAGGGTGCTTGAATAATGTAATTTTCGCTTGTTGATTGCATCTTCGTTTTACCCGGCTGTTCTTCTCCGACGAGTCTTCCACTCTACGCGAGCAACACGCATCATCATTTCCTCGTCTTTGACGGGGATCCAGCTCGTGAGTACCTTCATGGCGTTTTCGAAGTCGGAATCTAGTAGTATTTCTCTGGTGCCGGCGATTAAGGCGGCGGAGGCGGCGTGGAGGACGTCGAGGGTGCCGTGGAAGGAGGTGGAGTTGGGGGAGTTGGAGTGCGTGGGGTGGAGGTGGGAGCTGGGTTTCGTTGGGTGCGAGATAAG
>NAPT01000179.1:0-48131 GCA_002927785.1 Cladonia uncialis | reverse complement strand
CCACTCCCCCAACTTCTTCCCCAGCACCCAGATCATCATCCCCATCGTCCTCAGTGACGTCCTGATCTGAAGGATCTGGCGTCTCCACCTGTTCTTCTCCGTCGGCATCAGTGTCTTCGGCATTCGGGCCCCCCGGCATCACTGCCCGGTGATTCTCGAATCCATCCTCATCTTCATCCTCATCCTTCGCAACTACCTTCCTCTTCCCCTTCCGTGAAGCCTCCGGCGTCCGCCCCTTAGCCACCTCTTTCGCTCCTCCTACTTTTTTGGCGGCATTGGGATCGACCTTTGCACCAGCAAGCAACCGCTGCTGCTCCCTAATCTTTAATTTCTTCTCATTAAGCAACAGCGCGAATTTCCCGAGCAGTTCTTCATCGTGTGCTTTCTTTGCCTGGATGAGATCTTCAAGCTGTTGCTCTAACTGCTCGATAGTCTGTTTCTGCTCGGTGAGTTGCTCGGTGAGGTTTTGGATCGAGGTTTCGAGGGTATCGGAGCGCTGCGCGGAGAGGGAACACCAGGCGAAGATGTCGATTTCTTGGGACTCGTCCTTGGTGAAGAGAATGGAGCCGAGGTTGAGGGTTATGCCGGAGATGTTGTGGCGGAGGGTTAGGGTTAGGGTGTCGTCGGTGGAGGAGAGGGAGGCTGAAGCTTCGAGTTTGTCGAGGTCTTTCGCTTGCAAGGGTGGGGAGGTGGTGTCATGTCGGCAGAGGAACGATTGGAGGGTTATCTCCCAGTCCGTTGGGGTTAGGTTGTTGCGCTTTGAGCGGAGCTTCGAGATGCGGGAGGATTTTACTGGACTAGGTGGTCAGTGGTCAGTTTAGATCGGGCGGAGCGTTGCAGGGTGGTGAAAATCTACTTGTAGCGATGTAGGGGGCTATGCCTTCTGTGGCTAGAAGCTTTAAGTCCAGTGGAGATGGGCCGTTGGAGGTTACGTTGATGAGCACATAGGCGTCCTCTGAGCTGTCGCTGATAGGAACGCGGAGGATATGCATATGTTCAGGGGCCATTCTGAGATGGGGGCCGAAGTGGTAAAGGAGAATTTTGTTGCATACATAATTTTAAGCATGCATGGCTGCCTGCAGTGGAGGTACATGACCAAATTGCCGTTGAAGTCTCTCTTGAGCGATAATTGCTTACCTCGCCTCTCGCAGACGCGGTACGGGATGGGATTTGACGCGACCTCACTAGAAAACTAGCGAATCGAATAAGGGGGGGTTCCCTGTCACGCTCAACTGCACGACTGTACCCCCCTTAGAGCAGCGTCCTCTTATATCTCCGCAACGAAGAGCGTTGCTGCACCAGGTTTGCCTATCAAGTTTCAGGATCCAACGGTCTGCTTATCTTTGGTCAATTTGATCGCTTCCACAAATGCCGTGGCTGAAGTGATACTGCATACTGCACGTCGTGCGCATTGATCTGCGGCCGCTTTAACGCCTTAGCTTGGAGGCTCCCCGACACGGTCGCAAAGTCCAACCCCCCAATTAACGACCAACTACCAATTGCCAACCACCCAGCTTAGAGGTTTTTCCTGCTTTCCAAAGCTGCCATTCACAACAGCTTCAGACACCGCTCGTCTGCTGCTTTTGCTGCATTTCCTGCCCCTAGTACGGGCGTCGGGGGAAGCTCCTTCTACGCGGTACAACACTACAACGGTACAACGGTACATACCTCAGTCGACTTCGACGGCCCAGTACCGCAATCCCTCAATTGGATCCATCATGAAATCGCGACACTAGGAGAGCAGCATCCACGATTCTCTATTCTCAATTATTGATTACATCTACCTTCCGATGGCCTAGGCACGAACAACCCACCCTCCACTAACATACATACAGCACACACAGGACATTATGGAGCCATTGAAGTTAAAGCAACGCGAGCCTGCCGAAATGGAAATCGAATGCTGGGACGATGACGCCGACTTCGAAGGGGTTGATGACCTTCACCTACGCAATACATCCACCACGACCGTCGGCTCAGATCGCCGTGAATTAACGTCTTCGCGCATGTCGACCCGCTCAGACCGGGACTCAGCTGGCGGAGGTGATGAGGACTGGCAGGTCCTGCTTCCAACAGATGATGACAAGTCGGCTGCCGATGCTATTAGTGCTGTAAAGACTGCTGGAATACCAATTCCAGCCAACGTACCTGCTTCGGCTTTGCTCGGTGGTACGATCAAGAGACTTGGGGGACGACGGATCAAGAAAGCGTTGATGGATGATTGGGCTGACGAGATCGAGATCCCCAAAGCTCGGGATGGGGGCCTCAAGCTCAAGAAGATGGACGATAAAGACGATTCCGAGGCTTTAGGAATGTTCAGTGCTGAGTTTCCACCATCACCAAAGACGTCAAACCCATCACAGTCAAACATGACATTCATGGAGAGAATGGCATCAGCCACCAAACCGAAAGCTGGAGTCTCTCCCTTGGACAAATATCGCGATGATGACAACGATGATTTCTTCGGAGACGTTTCCACCATCAAAGTCCCTAAAAATCGAACATTAGAGAAGCCCATCCAGTTCAGGCGCCCTGCAATGGCAATAAAGGATGTCGAAAAGTTCGAAGAGGACTTGGAAATCCCTGATGACGGGAAGCCATTAAAGCTCTCCACTCGTAAGGATGCGCCGAGGACTCCACTACACGAGGATCTTGACATGGAATGGGCTGAAGGCAGCCTAGGCACCAGGTTTGGAGGGACGCGCAGAGATGCAAGATCAAACCCTAGCTCTTCGATATCTGCTTTCAGTCCAAGTGCCTCAAGTTGTCTGACGGGAGAGAGCGAAGACGAAGGTTTGGAAGGTCTAGTACTTCCAGATGGCCCTCTCAAATTTGGCGAGGCGCTCCAGAAACGTCTTGAGAACATGTCCCCAGACCCTGTGAAGCAAGACCCGGAGCCACGCAATGAGCCACGCAAGAAGGCTCCTGCCAAAGAAGATGATTTCTCGGGCCTTGAAATCGGTGACGGCAAGGTGTTCGACTCTGAGAAGCTTACACTGAACCCTAACGTCAAGCTCACGGCAGCAAAGAAGACCAGTCCTGCGAAACGACCTGCGACGACGCTCACATTCACTAACAAGCTTGAGCCTAATGTTAGCAAAATCCCGAGGCCTCAGCCCGCTCCCCAGGAACGAAATCGGTCTGTCTTGGAGCCTGTCTCCGAAAGTGGAGGTCCTGTACCACATTACCGCAGACCGGGATCGCGTGTAGGAGGTCACTCTGCACAATCATCATTATCAGCTATCCCCACTCCATCCACGCCTTCATCGTCACATACAATTGCGCCTTCGACACCATCCCGCCGAGGTCTCAACACGAAATCATCCCGGGACATGTTAAGATCCGAGCAAACCACGACTGCTGCGCAATTTCTGAAAGCCAAGCGGTCGGCGCCCGTAATGAGGACTCAGCCTTCTCCAGGTCGTTCGCAGCCATCGTATCAGAGAGCCCCCTCTCGTGGAGGCGATCTTGGCGGTCGTCAAGTTCTAACGTCCAGACCCAAGACGCCCACCGAGCGATCAGGCGCTGAATCCAGTCTCGCCAACTCACGAAAGGCACCTGTTCCCTTCCTGCCAGCAGGCACTTCCTCTTCGCAATCTCACCACATCAGTACCAAATCTTCGAGACCAGCCATGCGTCCCCTTTCTTCAGACTCCAATGAGAGCGGCATGGTCAACCGCCCTGTATCTCGTCTTTCTAATCCACACCATCGACCTGTTACACCAAATGGTCGCCGAGATCATGCTCCTGAGGCTTTGACCCGAGAAGCTGCTTCTAAGCGAACACTCACTAAGCCAACTCGACGGCGTAATTTTGGCACTGGAAATGAGTTGGATGCCTTTGACGATCTGCCTACATCCGCCTCGACGGAGTCTAAATTTATTAAACAGCCTGTTGGCCGTGGCGCTCCCAAAGCCGTCCAGATGCGGAGCAAGCTAGGGTTGCAATCTCACAATCTATCTACCTCATCAGTGAACGAGGTCCCGCCACAAACTCCTACGCCTTTAAGTCCTCAGAAGCCAGATCAAACCCCTCGTTTCGCTCGCGATACCAATGCTTCTCGCCTAGCCCGCGAGCAACGTATAGGCTCCGTCACAGCTACCCTTCATGCAAATCCAACTCTTCCTACTGTCCGCGAAACCAACGGTCCTCTCTCATCCATAAGCACCAACCGAAAAACCACTATCCAACAAGAGCGAGGCAAATTCTACGAAAAGTCTGGGGCTAAGCGTCGCAAAGGCCCACCCCAGAAACCACAACTCATTAAAAACTTCGGCGCAAACGCAGATAGTCCAAAAACCGAAAAGGGTATGACATGGAATCCCACAACCTTCCGCTGGGAAGGCAATGAAAACGAACCATCTCCTTTTGACGTACATATCCCCCCACCAGCAGCACATTCAAGTCCCAAATCTCCCACTGCAGTAAAAGCCGTACCTGCGCTCATCTCCAATATCACAGCCACGAAGGGCGTACAGATCGAAGGAGGCATGGTGTTTGACCCGCAGCGTATGTGCTGGCTAAAGATGGCGCCACAAACTAGCCTTCATCGCCGTGGGCCAACATCAAATCCCATGTCCCCCAGCAACATCGACGATGACGATGATCCGTTCGCCGGCTTCGACGATCTCGATGACGGTAAGAAGCCTGGAGAAAGCACGGATAGCAATAGCCTCGCCACCACAACCGCCGCAAAGAGTACGTCTTTGGTAGAAGATGAGTGGCTGGTAGGAGAGGAGTTTGATGTAGGTCCCGAGTTTATCAAGCGCCAGCGCGCTGAGGAGGAGAGATGGAGAGCGAAGGTTGAAGGCTGGGTTGGAGAAGGTGTTGTAAGAGATGACGGTGTAGGGAGGGAGGGGTGGAAATGGTCTATTAGGGGAAAGATACCGGATCTTTTGTAATTCTCAAGAGAGCTATACTCTTTTTCTTCGATATGATGATGCGATAAGATGGGATATGAATGAGCGTGCATTGCATGGCGGACGGGGCGTGCATGTCTTGTATCTTACTTGAAGCGAAGTCAAAAGCGATGGCGTCTCGTGAGCGAGGCGTCTACTGGCTTTAATGCTGACGATGATTTAGGTGGATTCATAGGGATGGAGGTTGGGTGGTTACTTACTTACCTACCGTACCCTACATATGTATCTTTACATGAACAAAAGCAATACTTGAGTTTTTCTACCCTTCAGGCTTCTATGAATCAAATGCTAGTATGTAATGAGAAATGCAAATCTTTCTACACGAATGATCGTTTTACAACCTTAATGTATGATCGTAGCAGTAATGGTATGTACAATGTAAATTTATCTGATATAAACACAACGCCAGCGCCTTGCTTGTACTCTTATCTTTACTGCATATTCCAAGCCTCATCCTCAGCTACCAACATCTCACCCTCTCAGCCCTTCTGTTGGAGATCCATCTACTTATAAGCTGAGAACTTCACATCCGGCGTGCCGTAATCGACTTGTGAATTCGGCTCCCCGGGGGCCATGAAATTCTATCGAAACAACATACGTCAGCATACATATATCAAAAGAAGCTAGGAGATTGAAGGGTTCTTACAGTCAAGGGATTCCCTGTAGCTTTAGAAGCCGAACATCTCGCCATAGTAGGACTACTCCTGCTAATCGCATCCGTAAAATAGAAATTCTCAATAGCGGATTTGAGAGGCTGGTTCCCGGGTTTGGCACCCTTGTTCTGGTCTACGAGTTGTACTTTACTAAGTTGCGGCAGCCCGGTCCCCTCTACTACGTCATACCGTCTCAGGCTTGGGGCTATTTCTTCCATACGGTCTCGTAAGAGTTCGACATCGTCGTAGGGGAGAGGGACGCCGAGGAACTCTGAGGCGGCGCGGATGATTTTCCAGTCTTCGCGCGCGGCGCCGGGGAGATTTGTTGCTGCGCGGGTCATTTGCACGCGCCCTTCTGTGTTGACATAGGTGTTTGACTTTTCGGTGTAAGCTCCAGCTGGAAGAATTATATCTGCGAGTTGGGCGCCGCGGTCGCCGTGATGGCCTTGGTAGATAACGAAGGCGGACTTGGGGATGGAGGATTCAGATATCTCGTCGGCACCGAGGAGCCAAACCATTTTTGGGGTGGTGGCAGAGACGGTGGGGGAAGGGGAAACGAACCCGACATCGTAGGCGCCGGAACGGGAGGCGGCGCGTTGGAGGACGTTGTAGCCTTGCCAGTCTGGTTTGAGGAAGTTGGAGGCGTTTTTGTCGACGAAGGCGCCAACGGTTTCGAATATGGATTTAGCATCTGGGTGTTCGACACAGGAGGAGCCGACTATTATCATGGGACGTTTGGCGGATTGGAGCTTTTTGCCGAAGGGGCCAGAGAGGGCTTTTTTGAGGTCGGAGGCGGTGGTACCGAGGTGGTCGAGATCGAAGGTGCTGGGGAACATTTCGCCGACAAGGCCAATTTCGAGGTCGGAACGGAGCCATTGTTTGCGGATACGAGCGTTGAGGACAGCGGCTTCGTGGCGGGGGTTGGTGCCGACGAGGAGGATGGCGTCGGCTTCTTCAACGCCGTAGATTTTGCTGTTGAGGAGATAGGAGGAGCGGATGTCGATGCCATGAGCTGGGGGCTTGTCGCCGTTGGGTTGGTCGAGGCCGAGATTGTCGGAGTTGAGTTTGTTGGCTAGGTCTTTCATGGCGACGAGAGTTTCTGTTTCCACGAGGTGGCCTGCAATGGCTTTGAATTCGTTCTCTTTAGGGGCTAATCTTTGGTATGCATTTCCGATCTCTGTAAGAGCTTGCTCCCAGGTGGCGGGGATAAACTTGTCATTACGCCGTATAAGTGGAGTCGTCAATCTTTGTGTTTTCAGTCCATCACAGGCGAACCTAGTCTTGTCGTTGATCCACTCTTCATTAACATCGTCGTTCAGTCTCGGAATGATCCTCATCACCTCCAATCCCTTCGCGTCGATCCTGATATTTGAGCCTAGACCGTCAAGTACATCGACTGATTCGAAATGTTGTAGCTCCCATGGTCGTGCTCGAAAAGCGTAGGGCTTTGAGGTAAGGGCACCAACAGGACATAGATCTATCACATTTCCAGACAGTTCTGTATCCAGAGCCGTCTCAAGGTACGTGCCGATTTGCAAGTCGTTACCTCTGCCTGTCGATCCGAGCTCTGGTGCACCTGCGACATCGTTTGCAAACCGTATACATCTTGTACAATGTATACATCTATTCATCGAGGTTTTGATAAGAGGGCCCATGTTCTTGTCTTCAACCGCACGCTTGCCACCCATCTCATGGAACCTTCCTCGATCAGCTCCATACCGCATCGACTGATCCTGTAGATCACATTCGCCTCCCTGGTCGCAGATGGGGCAGTCCAGTGGGTGGTTTGCCAATAAGAACTCCATGACACCTTCTCTGGCTTTGTGTGTAAGTGCAGAGTCCGTCTTAACCACCATACCAGGCTGTACAGGCCATGCACAGGAGGCAACAGGTTTCGGCGCTCTCTCAACCTCGACCAAGCACATGCGACAGTTTCCCGCAATCATAAGCTTCTCGTGATAGCAATATCGAGGTATCGTGACGCCGGCCTTCTCGCATGCTTGGATGAGAGCAGATCCCGCTACACAACTCGTCAGTTCCTGTAAAAGTTGAGGTGTACACCCGCCGTACCTTCTATAGATATTTGCTTGCCGTCGATCGTTAGTTGTACTTCTGCCGGCCTTCTTGATGTGGCGCTGAAACACCTCGCGCCAGCATGCCATCTTATCTGCTTAGCCAGCCGAGCTGCACCCTTCGACAGCTGCGGCCGAAGCATCATCGACACCAGTAGTAGCAACTAAGGAGGCGGAGTATCTCCAGTGCAATGGCAATGGCAAAATAAATGGAGAGTACCTTAGAGTGATGATCGCCTCTTCAACGGCTCCGCCAACCCTAACGCCCGCTTATTATCATGGTCGTGATTCGCCAAACAAGCGCCACTTGCATGAGTCAGTATTAAATAACCGGTCGCGTCCTTACAAAGTAGAATTAAACCCATGCACTCAGAGAGGCCTTTTCGGGAATAAGGTCTGGCACCACGCAATCCAAAAATCAATATCTTGCTCGACAGCCTTTTACGCACCTTTGATTAGAGTTTCAAGCTTCAAGATCTCCACTAACAAGTGTTGACCAAGAAGAATCACTCCTCTCGTCCTCCGCAAAGGTTACTTTCTTCTCGGTCTTAGTAGGAGCGACCTCGTGGAACGATCCCTCAAAGGTCCCATACGGCATCACTAGCTCACTAACCCTAGGCGACCTGGTAGATCCTTGATGAGCTGTCGCTTTCGGTCTTGGAGCATGATCTGTCCTTGAGCGAGGTGGCTCAGCAGGTCTGGTCTTCACAGCCTTAGTCGTAACCGGTACCAAAGACGATTGAACGTCTTGGGTATGCCCAGTCACGCTTGTTCCAGCCGCTAGATTTATCATCATTGATTCTTCACGGGGCTTTGGCAGCTCGGTGGCTGTAAGGGAGCCGAACAAAGGATGGTTTGCCTTTGGCCGGTTGACTGGTACTGCGGTAGAAGGTTCTAAATTTACAATGTTAGTACGACAGGACATGCGAGGAAATGTACCCTTTTGATACCAGTTTTCGTAATGTTTGTACTGTTCATCGCCGATTCTCTCTGTTCGGTGTCTGTTCGCTGTTCCGCTTGACACCGCAGCTCAGCCTCTCGCCATACCTTGTTTACGACATACAGGAGGTACGAATAGCAAATGATCAAGAATATACAGAGGAGCAGTATGTTGTTCTGGCTCTCTGTGCGCCATTCGGTGCTCGGTGACTGCTTTCCAAAAGCGTTGAGAGCTAAGGAGCCCTCATCTGGGAGCGCCACCGGAGCCATCTGCCCGACTTGATATGATGACGTCTTGAGACTTATTCGACGTGTGACGTTGAGAGGGTATCGTCTGCCTGCGGTTGAAAATGCTTTTGCAAAGGAAAGACCAATCTGCTACGGGCTCAGCACAAGTGCAAGCAACCTAAAAAGTTTAGCAATTTTAACTTTTAGTATGTGATTCTGGTACATGAAAAATTTGCAGCTTGGCATAAGAGCGAATTCGGGCGAAATAAGAAAAATACCAGGGCTGGCACCATGCATTCTTAGCCCGGCAAAAACAGCAGATTCCGATGGTAGCAGTGGTTAAGAATGTATTATCACGCAAATTCAAGCCGAGAAGGTTTAAGAGAAGGTGATCTCAAAGTCGGATATACATCCTTCTGACAATTAGTCCCACTGACACTAGGCAAAGGGTCAAAACTCGTTCTGCCCACAGCAGAGTCCACACATACACCAGCCGCTTCCAAGGCGTCGATCTAACCGAGCAGATCCAGTTCACCAGCATTTAGATCGGCCACTGCCATTTCGGAATTCATCTTTGATGGAAATTTCGGATCCTGTCCCCCATTCAGCTGGTATCCACTTAATTTACACAGTACAAGTATTACTCCCAGTGTTTGAGAAGTCATTGAGAAAAGCACTGTGATTCCTACTCTAGGTGGGGTAATTTGGTTATGTACAAGGCCAATGAATATCAATTCAATCTCAAACAAGCAACATACATCTCCTCCCGTGTCCACTTGAGGCAGCGATACAGTTAACCCATGGCTTCGTAAGGCCAGACTGGCAGCAATACTCTGTGTTGTCTGAGCGAAAAACTATCAACAATGAACGAACCCCCCTTTCATGATTCAACGTGCATCTGACCACATCCGTAAGACTCTACAATCAATTTCTGCGACTTCCCCCGTCTCTGACCCAGTCTCGATATTCGACTGCATTTGCATTCCTGTCCCAAGCTGCAGCAGACTCTGGAGATACTCCATAGGGTCCAACTGCAGAAAAGCCTTTCCACCAGACGGGACTTCTGGCAGATCTTCTCGAAGTAGAAGGGGCAAGAAGCACCCTGTCTCTCGGTGAATATCGTTGCTGGTTTTGCTGCTGCAATTGGTGCTGGTGTTGGTGTTGGTGCTGATGCTGATGCTGGTGTTGGTACTGGTGTTGCTGCTGCTGATGTTGCTGCTGATGTTGCCGTTGGTGCTGCCGTTGGCGCTGCTGATCTTGGGGGTCCGGGTACACTGTCTCATTAGTCACAGGCAGAATATTATCGAAGGATAGCATACCTTGGGTTGGCTCACTGAGCCACAAGCGGTGAAATTTTTGTTCCCTTTGTTTGGCCAGGTGTTGGCGATGGCGGGTTCGAACCCAGCCGATGATAACGGCGACCAGGCAGAAGACAAAAGCGAAGCCGATGATTAATCCGCCGAGCAGAGTCTCGTCACTTGAAGCCATGTTGAAAGACTTGTAGCTTGTTCGAGTTGGGATATAGCTTTGGAAGGTGAAAGATGTGTAGAGGGAAGAGATGAAAGAGGACGAATAGCACTGGCTTATATGGCTCGAGAGAACGAGGGGCATGGGAATTAATAAGCCACATGTATGTTTGCATGTGAAAATATAATGGGTATAGAAGACTTTTGCGCTGATTATCCAAACAGTTCACACGTGAAAATATTTCTTGGCGCATTACTATCAAACGCTCAGTACATGGATCCGCGAGCAAATTTGCGCTTTTCCGTCCTCTAAACAACCAGCCTTCATCGTATGTTTCATCATCTTGTTCGACCCAATCTCTCGTGCTGTAGCATACATGTTAGGCTTCAGCAAAGTACATGAGACCCACGTCTGAGCGGCAATATCTTATCCAGCTCGCCGTCACAGACTCTACGGTCCTTCAAGCAAGGGATCTCTTTCTCGGGCGTTATAGGCGGTTAATAAGAGCTGAAAAAAGTTGAAGTGGGTATTAGTTCGAAAGGACGAGCGTGTGGAATGTGTGGTGAGACCAAATCCAACGCAACATCGTAGAACTCATGATCCTTCTCCTTAATTGATGCAGTTAAGAAGTCTTCCACATATGGTAGTCAGCATGATTTCTTGAATATCTGATAAATTCCAAGGTCTTGGCAATTGGACGCTACATAAAATATCCGGGCCAAAAGCAAAGTCTTCGGGATTAGAAACAGGATCCAGCGGTCTTGTGGGTGGGGAAGAGGATGTAGGATTCCAGGTGGGCGAGGCCCGCTATTTGAAAGTAGGCTAAGCTAGTGCTGTATCGTACCTTCCCCCCACGACGACTTACCCGCAAACGAGGTGAGCCCCCCCGCAGCCTTCGCCTTCGCCTATGTTAAAGCACCTGCAATGGTAATAACAGGAGTAGGTAGTGATAACAATGCCTTTAAGTGAATCCCTCTTTCAGAATGTACTAGCAAAAGCTCCAAATCAATCCTTCTCTTAGAGCGTACCGGAGTCAGTGCGATCCGAGGGCTTGAGAGATCGTAGAGGGGCGTACCACATGCCAATTCGTCAAGAAAATCGTGACTCCAAGCCAGCTGTTCTTGCGGTACGTTTAGGTCTTATTAGTCCACCAGTAGTGGTCTTGTCTGCAGGGTTATTTGGGTCAACAAGGTTGAGGTATCCTCCAAGAGTTCCACCGCCTCTTGCCTTACCACTTCTTTTGCTCGGTCTGCTCTAATTCTAGGGAACTTGCCGCATCTCTCTGCACTTCCGCGTCTAAACGGCGAAAACCTCCGCCCGAAACAAGTCCAAAATTCTTCTGTCCCTCTCTCTCTCTCCTCCCTCGAAACGGGCATCTCTGATCTAACCTCTCAATATCGAGGTGGCCCCGCGATTCTAAACATATACCACTGATCTGGGGTTGGCGAGGGTATCAGCGACGGAGAAGCCAATCCATGATAATATTACATTTTCAATTCTATTGACGTCTTTGGCGTCTGTCTCGAATTTGGTGACTTTATTCGAGCGTGCACGATCATTTTCGAATCCCCCAAACCTCTCCTCATCCTCTGGGAGGTAGATGTTTGACACATTCTTGACGTGTCCTGACTTCTCCAGACGCCTGGACCTCGCAGTCGACATGCGCTCATTAACGGCATCCCACCAGTGTGCAATATTACGGTGGAAACCTGGCACAATCTCTGTACACCCGCCCTCGATCGTCTCATCGTCTAAAGACACCGATCCTTGGATGATGTTAGCCCCCCGTCCGGTTCCCAAGTACTTGTCAATATTCATATCACAGTGCCGGAACCGTTCCTAGTAGCAACATTTCGGTGTCTGGAATGGAGTTTGGTTTGATAGAATCTTGAACTTGTGGCTCAGGGTCTTCCCGAATCCTCTAGCCCTTTGAGTTTCGTGCCTAATGGTTTCTATCATCAGCCTTTCGGGCATTCATCCAATTAGTATTTCCGTTACCATAAACATCAAATGTAAAGTCGTATAGATGTCCATTAACCATATTCTATAGTTCTATTCATCCTTTGCTACTGGCTCTAACCAGATCTGGCGATGATTGCTGATGATTTTGAAGTCGTATCAGGCGTCAGAGTTGAACCAGCGTCGAAGTGTCGCTGGGTCTTGACCTTTGTATCTCTGATCCTGGTGTGATGGTACGCCTGACCCAGCACCAGAATACTTTTTCTGGCGTCTCGCACAGGAGTCCGCTTACTCTGGATCATTGGCTTCGTACCCTAACATGTATGACCGAGAATTCGCCGAGGCTTAGAACAGCCCGCGGGCGCCTGTACCGAAGCTTGGCCACCCAGCTCGGGGTCAGAGAATGGGGACATAGGAGGGTGTAGCGGGAAATGAGCGAGGAAGGACTCGGCGGAGACGGAGGCGGAGGTGCAGAAGAAGAAGCAGGAGATAAAAGAAGCGAGCCCAGAGGAGAGTAAGCAGAGACAGGACCAGACAGAGACGAAAACCCTGAAAGTCCGCGAGGCTGACATCCAGATTCGCGCAACATCATAAGCTCGATTGACGGCACGTATGTGACACTGTCCACAGGGGTGCAGTATGAGATCCTGAAAAGGGAGCAACTCCAAGAATTGTTGCATAGTACCAAAAATTCTGGTAGCTGGTCGCTTACGGACAAAGACCTTCAGCAAATATTACAGAGTTGACACTGAGTTTAGTGGGGTACATAACATATCGCGTGCACCGCAGATCGAGGAGGGAAGAGTGTTAGAGGACTGGATCATCTCCAAGTTGGCCTTTCCCAGGAACCATTGGGATTCCCTGGCCAGTCTAGACTGATATCCTTCCGATTCAGCGTTTATTTTCTAAATTATCGTCTCAATCCTTGTGCATGGCTGCCGTGCCAGATTGGTGGCCCGCGAAAAGGCTCCAAACAATTGGAAATGTTGGTCTCGACGTTCTTCTGAACAAAGTCTTTTCAGGAGGCTGGGAATAGTCCGAGAGCGTGGGCCAATTCTGTTGGTAGCAGCAGGAATGACTGTGGAGCCTGGGCCGAGGCGGAGGTGCAGTCTTTGGTCTCGTCCGCGGGAGTGAGTGCTATCTATTCAATAGGCCGATTCCTCCAGTTTCTGCTGTGCTGCGGCTCCCTTCTTTTTCTGATGCTGGCTTCTTCTTCTATACCGTCCTCTTCACTCTATCTGTCTGGACCACATTGATCGTGGTCTCTTTGAGCTGTTCTGCAACAGGTCTAGAATATAACGTTTGACTGTGTCTCGATTATCATTGGCTAAGTTAGGATTGAATCTGCTTTCGAAGTTCTCCAACCATGTAATCTTGACCTCCGAGAATTCACAACCTGTAGCGTCCATGTTGCTTGGTTTTCGTACGCAGAATGCACATAGCTAATGGGCGAGACTCATCGAATTTGAGCCCCTTATTATTATTGGTGCCCACAGCTGACGATTGTGGAGTCTCCGAAACTAGTAAACAGACGGGCGGCATTTATTTGGCCAAATCCAAAGTGCAGATAAGACATACCAGTCTGTGAAAGATTGGAATGGAGTGCATGATTGCAGAGGAGTGAAAGATTGGAGGCGAGTGAAAGGTTGGAGAGGATCTCACTTCGAATTGCAAGGGTGATAGAGAGTCACTGTTGTAGTCGAGAGCTTGGGGAAAAGTTTCGGTGGTTCTGGATATCCCAAGATAAGTTGTGCTGGTAAGGAATTTCGAAATGGTAATTGTGAATGAATTTTCCTTCATGAAACAGTCATTGGGAAATACCCTAACAGCTCATATGTCGCATTCTCGATTTACCCTTCAAGAGTGATGATCTCGATATATGTATCATAGTCGTCGGCTCTGATGAAGCATACATTATCGGATTATGCAATATCTCTGATGCACATCTCCCAATTCGAGCCCTGAATTGGAAGAAGCAACGGCCCAGCTTTTAGTCATGACGATATTGAGACGCGAATTCTGGTCCCGTCCTTCAATATCCCTGGTCTTTCCATTTCAGTAGGGGTGCCGCTTGCTCATCCATCCACTATTTATCAATAAGAATAGGAGGTCGGTGCAGAATATTTGACATAAATTCAAACAAAAGGGTTTGTCTGGCGATATTTTCCAATTCAATAGGGACAATCAACATGTTATCATTTGGTCCCAGTATACAGTTTGCCCGAAAACTATTCCATTTGCAGGAGTTTGATGTGCCAAAATGCTAACAGATCCTATCAAGCTTTGAGAAACCTCCTGAGGGATCGAGATTCTCGGCAGACTGCCAAGTGCCTCAGATTCTGGTGTTATGTTCTGTATATGGCTCCAATGGTAATGAGATTGGTAAGAACTCGAGGCACGAGGAAGCTGGGGAGATATCAACTCAGGGGTATATTTTTACTTCTCGCAACGAATACCTGGCGATGAAGATGCGTTGGTGAAGACGAAGTCCCGATTCAACATTTTTGACGGACGACGCTACTTGTAATGTCGCTTCATAACGGAGGAGGTTATCCCGAGGACTTAGCACCTTGAGTTGCTGAATGTAAAAGTTTTAGATAATGATGATGCTAGGCTTCCGTCCTCGTCTGACCCGTCGCACCTTTTTGGTAAGGATCTAATTGTTCCGTCGCCGGAAACGAGACAGTACGTATCACGTTCTGTTAGTGGATGAATTGCTCCATCATTAGTAAGCGGCTGGTGCGTTAAACTTCGTTTTCCAAACTTATGAGAACCGCCAAGTGTTATCGCATCTGCCCAGCTGCCCAGAAATTTCGCCATGCTTTCGCTGGCCCAGTTGACGCACAACTTGTAATCTGTTGACGTCTTCAGGGATATTGTCACCATGCCACCGGTGTGGAATAGCAGCAAGAAAAATACGTTCATATCACCCTTCTGCTCGTCATCTGTGATACCACAAAGAGCGATGATTCGAGTGAGAGTGCGAGCAGAACTCTCGATGAAGTAGTCCTCCTCTTGACGGATCACAAATTCTGGTTTCGATCTGGCGACCATATCCACCTACCATAGCAGGCTGAATGCTTGATGAGGCCATTCTGCAATGACCTTCTATCACCTGAAAGATCTTTATACCAGTGCACGAAGCACGGATGGATTCTAAACTTCTCTGACTAAATTATTGGCCTGCCTCAACCATGGCCTTTCATTGCATTGCTGTCTCGATTGGCTTTAGCATCCTCCATCACATCGCGATACTTTCCAGAAATTAGATAACTTGGGTAATGTTATGTTGGAATATTTGGACCAATCACCGTGTTGGTATCAGCGTCACCATTCTAGGGTCTTCTACCTCTATCAATTGCCACCCATAGGTGAAACAGCTGGTCAATCATATCTTGCATCACGCTTTCGTTTGTCGGCATTGTGATGACTTGAAAGAATGGCTGGAGTGAGGTGGATTGATGAGTGCTGGGATGATGAATGCTGGGTTGATGAGTGCCGGGTTGATGAACGCTGGCATGCTGATTGGTTGACATGTTATCATACACATTCACTAAGACAACCTTAAATTGAAAGGGTCTCGAGATGGCTTCAAAATGTGAAGAGGAAGGAAAAATGTATGATGATGGTGATACTTTTTAGGTTCTCTTGAACCCAATGAACTGCCAGTTCAATGTCTTTTTGCTCGATGATCACGACCGCCCTTAGGGCCGGGGTCGAAAAAGTTTCCTTGGAGTATTCAATGCCGCCCTCTTACTCACAAAGCGCAATGTCGGTCTCCCCAAAGATCTTAGATACCCGAGGGCCATACAACCTCTTTGCCATCTGCGCAGCACGCTCATTGGTAGCGCCTAGATATTTGCGTTTTGTAATGGACATTGAGAACGTTTCGAGTGTTCTGCGTTCTCTTCACCGTACGATGGGCTGCTGCAGATGCTGCTTCCGAAAGGGGGATTGGGATCGCCCAAGCTGCGTGCATGCGTGTAAGTACGGCGGGGAGGGGGAGGTGACTGCATTCATAGTTTTCTGCAATTACAAGTACTGATCCCGTAGTAAAAATGCGACGTATGTTTGTCTTCCTTCTGTATTTCCATGGTGACGGTTGTAATCTCGCCTTCTACGACTGCGGCGTTTTCGGCGGCGGGGTTCCATTCCTGCAAGCTGCCCTCGCTATCATCGCTGTCATCATCATCATCATCATCCTCCTCCCCAATCCATTTTGCATCGTTTTCGTCATCGAATATAACGGGATCCTCATAGCTCCCTTCTCCTCCGATCCAGCCTGCATTCTCCTCCTCCTCCTCCTCCTCCTCCTCGACAGCAGCCTTGGGGTTGGGGGTATGGTATTCGGGGGCACTGCATGCAACGCCCTAGTCAGTATTTGATAGCAGCGGTAGGGGAGCTCGCTGACGTCCTAGTGCGATCTGTCTTAGGCAGCTTGGCCTCATCGCTACCAGGAGCAGCGAACGTATTCCAGACCAGGTCAGAGTTATAAGCCCATTTCAACTTCAGCCGTTCAAACGCACGACTGCTCACTTCATCTCCAATCAAAATTTCTTTGGCCACATTGAGGTGCTTCAATAAAGGCACCCTCGGACCTATTGTCAATGTACCCGCCTCCCCTCTCTCGAACAGATGCTTGACGGCACGTTTGAAGTGCGGCTTGGCTCCATATTGCGTGAGCACAAAGTCATCAGCTCGTAGCCCAAACATGGCAAAAGGATTCAAAGCGCCTGGTTTGTGATTTTTGTAACTCGCCCCATGATCGGGCTGCCAACAACTATTTAGTCTAAAGGCTCTTCGTCCTTGCAGATCGTTCGTACATCATCCACCAAGATTCCATCAAGTTTCGCTTTAATTGTCGTCCAGACCAGTCTCTGGCCATGGGTATCAAGCTGTAATGCCTCCCGGGCCTAAGGCAGAGTAGCCGGTATAGAGAGAAGGGATAGGGACATATCCGAGAAACACTGAATGCACGTCGATCTCAATCTTGATGTGTCTGATCTTCGCCAGATTCGATACACCGATTAAATTGAAGCAGTCCTTCATTTGCAGGAGATCGTTCATGCCACCATAAACAGCAAGACGTCGAACAAGTTTTCTGTGCTTGGGCAACTCCAGAGATGCGTTTGCTCGTACAGGATGCATCGTTTCTGCAAAGGCAAAGGTATTAACTCCATACAAAGTAAGATGTAGTCTTCGAAACGCGACCACTCTTCACAGCCTTCTTCTTCTTCTTCGTACCTGTCGTAGGAGCGCCGGCAGCCTTAGCTGCTGCGTTTCGTCGGCGAGTTTCGGTCGCCTTGACCCTTCCAGCGGCCGCTCTCGCTTTCTTGGCGGCAGCCTGCTCAGCAAGAGACAAGCCGGCTTCAGCACCCGCCTTGGCCTTACGTTTTCTCGTGGACTTAGCAGGAGTAGTAGCGGGGGCTGCGGCAGAGGCTTCGGGAGGGGTTTCGATCGTTCAGTATCTTCAATCACTTGTTCAGTACTAGGGATAAGCGGGTGCTCATCATCGATCCGTGGCCAAGCACATCTATACCCCTCGATTTGCTGACTCGGTGTAAATGGCGCACGGGGATTATGCCTTTTATACTCACTTAGGTCAATCTTGGCCTCCAATCTGTTCTGAATGTTCGCCTCCAGTTTCTCGAAGTTCTCTAGGGTCTCGTCTAAGGAGGGTTGTTTGGGACTTGGTGAACCACCCCCGTCGAAGGGTGGGTTGCTCAGTAGTGGTGGGTTGCGGAATACGACGATGAGGGGGGATTGCGATAGCCGGCACAAACACGAAGCTCGGGGATGCCGCGGAGGTGGGTTATTGGGAGACGGCGGGCTGCTGGGAGACGCCACCTGCACCGCTTTCGCTACATCTCCTTCCGCCTGTGAAAGATGTCTGTATGCGCCGTTGTACTCGGCGATGCTCTCAAACCACATTTCTCGTAATTTTCTCCCGTTCAATGAGCCGCACAAGGGCGACTTGACCATTGGCTCGATAGCCTCGGAAGCGCTCAAGGCTTTCACTGTCTCCCATTCTTTTAGGATGGTACGCTGATGGGAGTATGATGAATCGCAGAACAAGATCTGAGCTTGACCTTTAGACAAAATCAACTGAGCTCCTCAATGTCGTTCATGGCAATATAGAGATCAAAGATATTCCATGAAACATATATGAAATCACCTAACCATGGCAGCAAGACGAAGTTAGCGTTTCCACTCCTAATATCCCAGCCACACCTTGATTGTAAAGTCTGCTTCGCCTCCCAGATACTGCTTACAAGTCCGGCGTGCCACCGATCTCGGTTGGGTATCGTGCATGTGGTACCTGCTTCAGGGTTCAATCCGCAGGTACAAATTCAATGCCAGTTCTTGAGGGGATTCTCTGCCTATAGATGCCAGCAGTTCCACGAAGTTGAGTTCCTGTCCATACGCTTGGCTAGGGGGATGCTAAAGCATCTTTGATATGAGCCTCAGCGGTCTTCTTCGTCCTTGACTTATTATCGGCATGTGTGGTAGGCGGCAACCTACCGGGATACTCTGCCAAAGCCAAAGTCGGCGGCCGTCCAACTTGAAATGGGTGTTGAAGATGTTTACGGATCGAGGGTCGGAACCTTGGAGTATGTGAGGGAAAAAGAAATTTGGATCTAGCTGACGGTCCTGAATAAAGCGAATGCGACATCTTCCAGTATCAGGCTGGAGTAGCGGGGCTGTAGAAGCGCGCACTTGGTCGACCAACTGGACGTCACTATAAGAGGCCATGTCGCTAGCAGAGGAAAAAGTTGTTCGAATGGGCAATGTTGTAAACATGTCGGATATGTTTCCGTCAAGACCTAATTCACTTGATCTTCGAGAGGTTGGGCTGCCTGTATACTAAACGCTCATTAATGTTCAGGTTAGAGTTAGACAATGTAAGGATATTATAAATTCAGATTCTTTGCCGAGATCATTCCAAGGTGACGCTTATCCCCAGCAACTTGAGGGTTTGGTTCTTCGACGGCGGCGAGGGCTTGGGGAAAGTTGGCGGGTTCAATGACTTCGGTGGTTTCATAGCTGTTAATGGTGAAGATAGGCATCCTGTAGTTCGTCTTCCGATTCCGTGCATGGTGTTCGTTCGCGTTGTTCGCCCGTTCCGCCACGGTTTTTGCCCTGACCTCCAAACGACTCCTGCCAAACGGCTCTTGCGAAACAGCTCTTGCCAAATAGCGTACACGACGCTGCTGCTGGAGTAGTACATAATACCATAGCAAAGCCTTTCGAGGATAGTACGGTCCATTTGGCCTGGAAGTATGTCGGTAGAGCGACCGGGGTACTCAATCCAGTCTAGAAGACCTGGAAATACTTCGTTCGAGAGACACTGACATTAATGCGACCTCGATTAGTAACGAAACCATTAGCGCCCCAAGTCCCGTAGCTTCCCAAGCGCTTCTTTGCTAATACGCAGTCGACAACCACCATGGGTGCTTCGTTCTCCTGCATTGAATCCATAGTGTGGACTTGTCGGCACACTCAAAACAACCCAGCTGGGCTAGAATATTCCTGGCTTCTATTAGGAGTTCTTGTTGTGTGTATGAAACTCTCTGACTGAATCTTCCGAGTTTGGAGTCGCAATTCTTGTAGCAAGCTTGAAATCGCGGCAGTCAACCTTTTCTTATAATAAGGTGATCGATCAGATACTCTTCTCGAAACGCAGTGATCTTTGACTTTGAGGCGATGTGCGAAGACAAATTATCTACTTGCTGAAAAAGGGCACCACGCGTGGGATTCCATCCTGGCAGCCTTGCAAGAGCTGGTTCCACAAAGCAATATGTCTCTACTAATGGGACAAGAAAAAAGAATATATATATAATACGGAGAGAAGTATCTTGTTCGCACAGCCAAGTTCATTGCAGGTCCGAAGAGGAGGTGTTTCGCCCTGGTGGTCCGTTGGATCGAAGATATTATATTAACTATGATGTTGTTAATAAGTCCAAATCAATCACACATCATGCTGGTGACCCTGGGGCGATATTTATTGAGATTATTCTCGATTAAAGCAGAGCTCTGTGCGGTTATGGCCATGAAAGTCTTGTGGCTCTCGAGTCTTTCAGTAAATAGCGGCTTCGAAAAGTTTCATATTGCTGAAAAATTCCGTTCAGACGCGAAATAGAGTATCAAGACCAGAGTATCGTTCAGTGATCTGAACTCACGGACAAGTAGAATCTGAACCTCGTGTTCCTTTGGCCTGTGGGCTAGCCCTAGTCGCCCTTCGGTGCGCGACACCGCAGTCATTGCGGCGGTGAGAATGGGATGGAGTCGCTCCATGGCGGCGGAATGTCGAGAAACACGCGCTTCGTCATCATTCTCTCGGGCGTCTTCACGCTTGACATAGTGACGAAGAACTCGGTTCGCGAGGATAGCCAAGGCGATGAAGTCGTGCGGGTGCTCTCGGTGCCTTGCACGTCTGCTCGGCTCGGGTAAGAGTTCACATTTTTCCAACTGCCTGAGTGGGCCTTGCTTGGTACGGAGCGGTGCAGTAATCGTTCCAATATATTCCGGATATTCACCGGCCTCGTCATCATCTTAATTTTCCGAACCCTCCTCTACGGGAGACGTACCAATCGTTCGTGCAGGTGAAAAGCTTCTGTCAGAATGATTTTCGGCCGTTGCTAGAACGTTCATTTTCTTTGTACGCGCTCAAACAGCTCCTCAGTCGCCTTCACGTCCGCTTACGACATTTGGCTTTGACCATCAAAAACATCTCGGTATAGTTTGTTTTGATGGCTTTAGTCTCCTTTCCTAGCACATAGTTGACGGAAATAAACCTGCTCGTTTGTGGCCGCTGCCAAGCTTCTGAACCTATTGTATTTTTGAGGTTATCGTTAAGCTTGTTCATATCACCATTCAACTTTGCTTAGACACCCTTGAGGTCGATGGGGAATTGTTATGGGATAGCCTGAAGAAGGTGTGTTATAGTGAAAGAGAAGACGGGTGCGAAAATTAGAAAAGTTTGAGTGAGGCTGGCTAAGGTAAACCACAAGCAAGTGAGTAGCATAGCCGGAAACCATTCTGAACTTCGTATTAGCCGTCTGACCCGACTTTGCAAAGTTGAGATTCGTCGCTGACGCTTGTCGCTCTGGCATACGCTTTTTGCATCCTAGGCCACTAGTATGTTCATCTCCATCTTCATTTCCTCGAGCTCCTCTAGTAGGCCATGACCTCCTGAGTCTTCATAGATCGAATTACTTCCAATTTGTCCGATTATAATTTGCTCAGCTACATCTCGCAAACGTGATGATCAACGCTTCAACTCAGCTTGTACTTGGACAAGACTTGCATAAGTGAAATGAGGCCTCTCGTGCATCGGGACACATTTATCTACCAATCAGAGGCCTGTAGGGTTGACTTGACAAATGTGCGCTGCCTACGCAGGTGCACCACCCTTGCGCTGTGAAATTGTGGCGATCGTATGACCGCCTACGGTGACCTGGATATTATATGTCCATGTCTTCGGAGGCATCCATTATAGGGAGAGCACCGACGGACGGTACTGTACCCCATCCCAACGGGAGGCTGCAGTACTAGGCATCTTTGCCGTGAACCTTTTGATAGCATGGACGACTGCTTTCGCAGGGAAGGGTATAGCCATGTTGTTGGATCCGGCTTCCCTACAATGTATCAGCACGAATCTGAAGACTGTCAAAGTAGGACTAGGACTCACACGATATATACTCATATCTTGTGCATGCGGAGCTTTCGTTGGCTCATCTTAAGGCAAGATCCGTGTTGGATAATTTTTATGTATTAAGAAGTGCACTTCAGTCTCCAAAAGCGCAGTGGTATGCAAGGCGCTGGATTTTCCAGCCGCGGATGGTGCGCATATGAGAGCGACAGATACTGCCTCACACCAAGCAGTAGGATTGACCGGTCAGAGATAGTAGCCAGGTGAAAATTTTGTCTTTATGAGGTTATTTTATGCACGAGCTTATGTATATCGCTGGGCTTTGAAGGATTGCCTTGAACTCGGAGTAGGAGCGTGAGGATCTTGGATTTAGCTTCATTGCTCGACAATTTCACATGAATGCGGTGATTGAACCTGCGGAGGAATGCCAATTCTATCAAGTCCGGGATGTTCGTTGCTCCTCCGAGCACAAGCTGGTAGCGATTGTCATGTAGATTCTCCCAGTCTTAAGGACAATGCTCTTGACGTGGTTAACGGAGGCTGAGTCGTGATCACTTCGTATCGCCATCGTGCTGTGGATGATCAAAATTGTATCACCTCGTTGACGAAAGCTAGAGGTCAAAGTTAACTGATTGCATCTTGAGCATGACCGTGCCTAAAGAAGATATTGCATAGAAAAGTTGTATAACACGTAAAAAGAGCCGGTGTTGAGGAAAGCCACGCATGCTCCTTACAGAGCAAGCGAATCTTTTCTTTTAGCAAGACTGAGATCCACAACCGTCTTCAAGAGGTTTGTATGTGCGACAGGACATTTCGACTCAGTAGGTGTCTTCAAAGATCCAGTTTTGGTGAAGCTGAAAGGTCGACCACTTTAGTGAAGAACTCGTCCATGGTGCTGTATTTCAGCATAATGTCAATATTGGACAGCCATTCTGCGTCATGGTTCTCCCGTTCTCATTCTTTCGACCATGATTCACCGTGAGCTCGAAAATCTTCCAGGATGAAGATCAGCGGTGTGTCAGAAGTTGAGGCTTGGAGAATGAATAATACTCTTTTGTGCGCCACTTGTGAAGGACAGTAGGAGCTATGCGCCTTCTCTAGCGTCACCCTTGCCCCAATGTGTCTTGATGAACGTTTAAGCTCATGCCAGCTAATTCTTGGTTGACCTTCCCGTGGCACCCTTCCCTTGAGATGCTTCGTGGCAACCAGGTGTGTCATGTATGCCATGATAGGTAGACAGTATACAATGCAGATAACTCCTACGGTTGACCTTAGGATTTGGTCACCGACTGCTTGACGTGCGTACAGCTCGTGTTTTGCTGCCCAGATGAAGTAGTTATTGATGGTAGCAGAATATCTGCATGACCCTTTATGGGGGATCCTGACTTGCATGAGGAGTTTCTTGCTGAATTCGTTACTTTCAGCATGTCCATTCGTCCGCTCCGCAAGCTCCCTTGAACCCTTTTCGAATTCTTTTGACCATTTCCTCTGATCGTACTGGGGACCTGTTCCTGGTTTTAGCCTTGCCCTCAAGGCTAGCAGCTAGATGATCCTGACTCATCCATTCTCCTCCAATTATCTGCACGAAATTGCTGCAAGACTCCCTCCGTGAGCTCCTTCCGGAGCTGCTCCTGGTGTTCTTACGCCGCTTGTTTTCGGAGAATTAGTAGGAGTCCTCGTTGTACCTCCTTCTCGAGTACTTCGCGTTCATCCTGCCACTTCCTAGCTATTATTTTTATGGCTAGCTTTTCCTTAACATTCCTGCTGATGTCTGGCATGTGCTTGGCTCGGAATTCCTGAACTAATTAATTGTAGGTATCATTCTTGAGTTGTATTGATTTCTCCTTAAGAATATCGTCCTTAACCTTCCTGTATGTTCTCTCTTCGAGAGCAGGATCCAATTGGGTGTTCGGCAGACATGACCGTGAAAGACTTCCTTGATTAAGAAATTGGGAAGAATGGCGGTGGGTTCGATACTTGCGGTCAGAGTGGGGGTTTACCGCATCGGTGTATACGAAATTCAGCCTGCATTCCCTTCCATTCCTCCCAGTTCGGGTCATATATGACGATTTGAGGAGCCCGCGTCAATGTGTACCCGGTGCCTAAGAGGCCCTGCGAATGAGTGATCAGTCGATGGCTGCATAAAGTGTTATGTAGCAGAGGACGGCGGCATAGCAGCAGATGGCTTGGTAGCAGAACGCAATGTAGCAGCCTACGGCTTGGTGGCAGACAGCGGTGTAGCAGCAGACGACTTGGTGGCAGACGCGGAGGGCTTATTTAACTGGTGTATTCGAAAATTCTACTTGCGTCTGCGTGCTCGGCAAGTTGTCCTCTGAGTTCGTCCCTTATCCTGGGCCCTGTGTTGAATGAATGCTTAACTGTATCGTAGCTGTTAGCTACTTGTTGTTCCTCATCCTTCGTTAACGGTGTCTTCTTAGTTGTTAATAGCTTAATGGCTTTCGCGGCAGCCCTTAGGCCCTCCGATTGCGAAAGTGCAATTGCGTCTAAACGCTCCGCTGTGGTGACAACCCTAACATGTACTTGCATAGCTTCGCTGAGTACCCTTTCGGTGTCCTTAAGCTCCTGTAAAAGATCCTCCATTGTAGCTTTCCCTTTGCCTTTTTGGGGGGGCGAGGGTGAGAGCTGTCCGAATGATCCGTGGACCTGTCGAATTTAATGCAAAGAGATCGTGAGGTAGAGTAGTAATAGGGTACCAAAATGTTGGAAAGGACTCAAGTTCACCGGATTTTAAAGAAGTAGATATACGCGCTTACGAGGCAATATAAAGAGATAGTACTTTAACAAGATTATAGTAGTTACCATAGATGATGTTGATCATGATTACGGCCGAGACCGTGAGATGCCCGGCGCTAGACCAAGGCCATGCAGGTGGCTGAGAGCTCGCGGAGTTGAAAGAAACCGTAGTGCGTAATATTTGGGAGACATGTATTGTATAATATGGATATATATATGTAATGCCCACCGGGTTCACAGCTCAACAAGGACATGAGTGATTTTCCCTGCTGGCGTTGTTGATTGAAGTAGAGGTTGGTCTCTCCTTGACTTTGAATTCTTTGAAGGAAGCTTATCTTTCGACTTCACAGAGATAATTTCTTCGCACTGCCTTCCGTGACAAGGCTAACCGGAGTGATTCACATATGTCGGCTTTGAATGCCGTGTCTGACAAAGTTGACAATATGGACGAGTTTCTGGTGGCGGCTTTGAATGCCGTGTCTGACAAAATTGGCAATATGGACCAGTTTCCCGTGTCGGTCTGCTGAGTCTGTCATATCGTGAATAGCTCGGTGTAGGCAACGTCGGATCTTCCGGGTCCTGCGCAGTGTACGGTGGGAGGGATATGGTGGACACGGAGTTGCGGAATGAATTTGTGGTCCATGAGCTCGAGTTGGGTGCAGTGGGAGCGGGCGCCACCGGGTGAGATATACTCAAGTTGAAATTGTCGGATGCTCTCTGACCCTTCGCCATGACTTGTGCCTCGAGATCCTGTATTCCAGCGTTTGCGGGAGGGAGTACTATAATTCTTCAAATCAGCCTTCACATAAACGTAGGATGACGAGGTATCGTACCTGGATGGGGATGCGGCACAGCCTTTGCTTTTGGCGTCTCTGGACTTTGTTGTCCGTTTGATCGTTGGCCCGATGCCGTGCTCCTTGAGGACTCTTGATGTGCATCCCGACGTACATACCTGCGTGCAATGATGAAACCAGAGACAGCTCCAAGACAGGGCAATCCTATCATGATTGCTTTTTCGATAGCATACTTCTCAGACCACTTGCTTGAGAAATAAAAAGGTGCAAGAAGCATCAGTGAAAGCACAAAGCCACAGCATCCAAGGAGTAGAACACAATAGATGGTATAGCCTAGGTGGCAAGCCATGATGGACAACTCGGAGATATGATATTGAAATTTGTGAACGTTGGGTAGAAGAAAGGAATAATTAAATCCTTACGAGTGGAGGATTCGCCATTTAAATAGATGGGATCCATTCACAGAGTTCGCTTGCTCTTATGCTCGAGGCTGGTGATATTCCTAATGCAGCCTTGTAAAAAGTGTAACCTTAGCGTCAACGCCGTAACCATGGTTGACCTGTTCCATAAGAAGGTGAAGAAGGCTGAGATTAACATGGAGCTGCGTATTCGGATCACAGTTAATGGCTAAATCTCTCCTGAAGGGAGATACACACAGCTTCATCAACCTAATTCAAACTTTTTGAACCGCCACTCTGACGCCGGAAGGCTTCTACGCAAGGAAAACAGTGAATGTCTTCCGACAAACCATGTTTCCTCGAGAGAATGTGACGTACGCCTGTGGCCTTGATCGAGGATTGAGGCTGAGCGCAACCAGAGAGTGGGTTTGTGGCGCACTTGGCTTTGCGAAGTGACTCAGGATATCTTATAAAGGGTAGCTGGGCCCCATAATAAGCCGCACAGCTGACAATCAGAGCATAGGATAGGCTCGTAATGGTTTCGTTTTCAAGCCTTGTGGCTCGTCATTCACCGCATACCCAAGGGGCACAATGAAGGGTGATTTTCATTTTAAAGTCAAAGGTGCTGCTCCATCCCTTGGAAGATCTGTACCGCGGTAGCGGACAGCTGTGAGGGGAAAAAAGTGCTTGCTGAATAGTGAGATTGCGGTCAGCCTGGTAAGGACTGGCTGCATGACAGCTACGAGGTAGAGAGATGATGATATGTTATGATAATGGGCGGTAGATGCAGGTCGCAACCTCTGCTAGAACCCACCAGATGTCTTGCTATGTGGAAGAAGAGCTTGACACCAGCTCTACAGCTGCAGCTGCTGAGACGATTGTAGTCTTATCAATTAACTCAATGGTGTTTTGCAGACAGAATGAAGCAAGGCGCCAAGTGACGTCCCTCCAACACCACACCACAACCCCTAGTTCTAAACTCCGTCGTATTTCCGACACACCCATCGATCACCAAACATCCACACCCCAAGCATGTCTCGCTCTACAGACCCCGACCACTTCTTCCAAACAACGTACCTTCCCCCACCGATCCCTCCCGAACTCCATGCTAATTCATGTTGCAGCCATTCCCTAACCGAAACCCACCGCAAAGCCCTCAAATCCAAGAACAAAAACGGCAACCCCATCCGTCTCCCCTCTAAAGTCCTCGCTCTCATTGCCGATCCACAAGATGCTGGAGCAGTCTACGTGGCTGAGAGCGCGGGGACAGCGAGGAGGTTGGTGCTTGATGTAGGTGAGGGTCCCGATGCCAAAACACGGATTATATCTACCGCGTGACACAACACTCATACTAAGTGATTCTATTTAGAGCGGTGAATCCTCCCACCTCTACCGCGGACCCACCAATCCCACCGCTCCATTGACCTCCCTCGCTCTCTCCCCCAGAAATGATACCCTCTTCGCCGGCTCCTGGGACAAAAGCATCTGGTCTTGGGACCGTCACTCTTGTGCTCGCAAAAAACAATACAAGGGCCACACCGACTTTGTGAAATGCGTCCTCTGCCTCTATTTAACAGGGATAGAAATCCTAGTGTCTGGTAGTGCGGACGGGAGTATCATTATATGGAACGTGGAAAGCGGGGAACGTTTATTCGTGCTGAAGGCGCCAGGAAGGGGAATTCTGGACCTCGCAGTAGATCCCGAAACTCTGAACTATGACAGCGCGAACGAGGAAGATAGACAGGGAGAAATCATCATCTTTAGCGCCAGCAGCCTTGGCGAAATCCGCCGCTGGGCGATAAAGAAAGATTTGTCAGTGGCTAGGGAGATCGAAAGCGACAAGCCGATCATACAACATGAGACCTCAGTGTATAAATTATGTTTCGATACGGATGGCGACCTCTGGACCACCTCCGCTGACACAACCATCCACTGCCTCTCCCGTCACCACTCATTCACCCCCTCCCTCACTCTACCGCACAGTGACTACGTACGCTCTCTCGCTATTGACGATGTAGGCGGATACATTGTTAGCGCTGGGAGGGATGAGGGCGTGAAGGTGTGGGATAAGGGGAGTGGGGAGTTGAAGGGGTTATTTGAGGGACATTGGGAGGAGGTTATGGATGTGGTGGTGGTGGGGAGGAGGGCTGTTAGTGGGGGAATAGATGGGACGGTTAGGGTTTGGGAGTTGACTGCGCAGAGTTTGGAAAAGGCAGCCAAGGAGGCTGAGGATCTGAGGAATGGGGTAGAGGAGGTGGAGGAGGTGGGGGGAGAGGTTGAAGGGAAGGAGAACCCGTTTGGGATCGATGAGGATGAGATGAGAGAATTAGAGGAGTTGATGGAAGACGGCGAATAAACGAGTTTGATATAAATAATCAATTTGATATTTACGTTCAGACTTATAGACACAGCGTGGCCTTTCCATCCGGCCTTCGGTACGCATGCTCGTTCAATTTAGCAATCGAATTCAGTATTCATTCAACCTCAATTTCTTCCCCACAGACCGTTTTACGTTACCAATAGCCTTCTCACTAGGCCTATCCCTCTCCTCCTGACTAGCCTTAAGCGCAAGCTGCAGCATTCCCGCATCGAAGAAGCCATCTGCAAACATATTGAGCCCGGAACTCCCCAATCCCCAGTGATAGGATGGAGAACTTACAGCCACCTAACCCATCATCATCACTCTCCTCCTTCGTCTCAACCGGCGCCTCCTCCCCCTTAATAACCCTCCCCTTACTCCTCTTAGCCCCTGTATCCGGCCTCTCTTCCACCTCCCTCGCTCGACTGGCCTTCGGACTCTTACTCTTCTGCTGTGTACTCCTCAACAACCTTCTAATCTCCAAGAAGTACGCCTCCAGCGCATCAATATACCGTTTTGTTTGCCTATGCTTGCTACTCGCGCAAATCGAGACCGAGTCATCCTTGATGATGTAGCCTATTCCAAATCCGTCGCCAGAACTAGGACCGAAGCCGAATTGGCGGAGAGAAGGGTTACCGCAGTTGGAGGTGGAAATGATAGTATTATTTATTTTGTCCCAGCCAGCGTCGGAGAACAGGGCGGGCATCTGTTGTGATACTTGTTGTTTGGAGTGGGGGGAGGGGGAGACGGAGGCTTCTTCGTGAAAGACGGAAGAGTTGCGTTTGGGGGAGCTGTATTCGCTGCCGGCGTCTACGGGGCTGGAGTAGCCATCGCTCATGCCGTTACTGCTTGCTGCTTCGGCGCCTTCTTCGTCAACAGCACGCTGCCAGACGCAGTAGAGAGCGTAGAGATGGCGGTCTTGGCCTAGTGCTTTGGCACATTCTTTGGTGCGTGCTGTGTGCCGTTGGCAGGCTTTCCTAAGGGCATCGATTTTTTGAATTGCCGGATTCTCGGCCCAAAATGTGCGGACAAAATTGGCTGATTCTTCTGAGACCGTACGAATAGCCTCGGTACGGCCATGGAGGAAGGCTTTGGTCATAGCTGGCTCGTAGGTATTCTCAAGCCTGCCGTAGAGACCGTAGTAGGCAGCCTGGAAGGCCATCTGTACGAAAGCATCTGGAGAGAAGCCGGTGGAGGTCATGAAGTTCTTGCCGTAGCCACTGAACTCTAGAGTCTCGAACTCGTTCTGCTGAATGAGGTCTGCAAGTCTGGTTTCTGCGAATCTTAACGCCGTGCTGAGCTCGGGTAGCATGTCCCATTCCAGCTTGTGAGGAGTGGTGCTGACGTCGCCAAAGCTATCAGGATCTCTTTTTGATGGATCTGGACTGTTTGATGCCCATAAACTCGGTGCTTGACCATTGATGCTCTTAGCAAACCGTAGAATAGTGTCGGTGTACACGTCACTGGCAAACCTCAGCACAGTATGACCGTCAACGCCGGTATGCTCAAAGTTGATGCCTGCGCTACCATTCTTACAAACGATGATTTGCAGCTTGTCATACCAGCGATTAGTACAGGTGCCAACCTGGACGCCTTTCACGATTTCACTCGTGCCACAGAGCATGGTCCCACAAAGTTGAGCACTTGTCTCTGGTTCAACGTAGTCAAGACACAGGACGAACAATGCCGAATCAACAATATTGAGACATTCTGCATTGTTTGAATCTTCATCCCGTGTCAGGACATCCCTCAGCCCTGACCAAATCTTTCGATTCTCAGTACTCAGAACACCCAATGCGCCTTTGGCTGCTTCATGAATTGGAGTCTCTTCTGCATCATCTACAACCACTTGCAGATTGATGGCCATGTCTTTCTCTGACATAATTAGGTCCGCGTTGTCGTCAAGAACATCAAACCAATAAAATTGTCCTTTGCAAAGCACAACTATATGCTTTGCTCCGCTGTCTTGAGCAATTTGACATCCATTTTCGGTGGGCACCCGAGCCGTGCCGAACATTCTTGAGTACTGATACATATCTAATGGCTGGCCTTTCAGGGTATCAGGTGGCAGCTCTTCCCTGCGGACGGCACGGACAAAGCAGAGAGCAGATATAACAAGTGACGCAGCTCGCGTGACCTGGTTGTTCCGAGCAGGAGTCGGGTCATCTTCGAGCAGAAAGAATGGGTTGAGATTGAGAACCACAGGGTTGTCAAAATTCAGGTACGAATCGTACCCTGTACCACCACATTAGTACCTCTCCTCAAGGCGACTGTGTTATCGATATTAGGTAGGACGCACAGAATTGCTCAATGTAACTAGTTTTTCCCGTTGCATATTTCTTGAGCCTTAGTTGCAATTCCCCGCCATCTCCCTTGAGAAAGTCGTCGACGGCAGCAGCAGTATCCTGTTGCTCTCGCAGGGATTGGAGCGGTTTGAGGACCTCTTGGTATTTCTTGAGCGTGCTCTCAAGCTCGGGTATGGGAAGCTTTGGAAGCTTGTCTTGGGCGGCAAAGGTGATGCCAGGCTTTTCTTTCACGCCATGGTGGGCTAGAGGCTCCTTCTGCTCGGGAGAGAATGAGTCCTGTGCATCCTTATTCGAAGGGCGTTCGACATCTGAAATTGGCGGTTGTGATTGAGCCAGAGACTCGTTTAGAGACTTGGGCATGGTGAAGGTTCGTACTGTCATCGTGAACAAGGTTTAGTCAAGTGAACGTCGGTGAAATCAAGGTTGGTATGGAGAGAAGCTTCAAGGCGCTCCGGTAAAAATAGTGGCAGTCTTGAAGGTAGTATGAAGGCATTGGACTCAAGCTCGTGGTGGAGAATGAGCTGCGTGCATAGTAATGGTATGGCCAATCAGGGTGTAGGTCACTGAGGGTGATAAGAGAGATTCGGGTGGGGATAGTAGGTGATTATAGATCTCCGCAGTTCTATGGCCTCATGGACTAAAGGGAATGGCGACGTACCTCATGATATTTCTGCCTATCGGCTGGGTTGTATAATACCCACAGAGCGTGTATGCATGCACTCCACCTCCAACATCTAGTGGATTGGACTCCGGGGAGCGTGGTCGGAGAGCCTGGGGAGATCCCGCACGTCGGACGAATGGCTACAGGTCAAGCTGAATAGTTCGCGTACCGATGGGACTTAGGACCGTTGGAAAGCGGGCGAGAGGATGTACTGGAGACTTGTCCAACAATATGTAAACATTGATTCGCCTTTCGGCAGCCTGGAAGCTGCACGTGGGCGATGTAGCCCTGAGACCGCATCACGCTCGAGGCTCGAACCACTGCGCAGGTTATAGCGTCAGAGGAAACACCGTCACCTGCTGAACCCCACATTCTTGATCGCCAAGACCCTAAATTCCTTACGGTGTAGACTGTGGGGTACATAAGGCAAGGTACCTTATGATAAGGTAGGTCGCCGTTTGGCTCGATAGACGTACACTTTCAGTCACTATCAGATTTTGCACTCTGTGATGGCAGCAATGTGGAGCGAGACATTTGCAGGTACAAGCTTCGAGGAGCATGGTAATGACGCTGACTCTTCGCGATCACTAGTTTTACATTCACGTAGGTCTGCCATGTAACTGTCAGACCTTGCCTGGAAACCTGACATGGAAAGCTTAGACACTTTATGGATTTCAGCACAGAGGCTGCGGCTGTCGATTATCAGCGGGACCAATGTAGGCAGGCCATCAGTAGAGCTTGCACTCCCATCTCACTAGTAACTCCAATGAGATTTATTGGAGATGCCCAAGCTGCTCTGACGTAGCGTCATCATCCGTTGCTCTTAGTCAGATCTTTGGTTATCCAAGATCCGTAGCCTGTTTCTAGACAGTCCCTGACATTGCTAGAGGCTTCTGACAACGCTGTGAAAGGTGGAGGATTTGCGGAGACGGGCCCCTTACAAAAGAACGCGCTTAGCGTCAGCCTTACGGAGCCTCCCAAGCTTCAACGGCTTTATCAACATCTTTTATTCACACCTTACCTAAGTTCACTAAACACCATTAAACCCTCACTCTGTACTTGAAAAGCTCGCCTGACGTCCGTATCCATCTGTCGGTGAACCCCTATTCTAACACTCCACCCAAAATCCCCTTCATCTTCAGTCTCACGCAGACCCGACCGCTCAAAACTCGCGTGCACGATCCGTATTCCTTTTGCTAGATTCCCAATTGAACCATGTCCAGCATCCAGAGCTCTCAGCCACAACCTCACGCCGAGTCAAAGACCGCTAAAAAGAAGAAGGCTAAAGCAGAAGCCCCGGCTCAGACACCAGCAATCGTTCCAGACCCTGGTGCTGCGGGTGGTCAAACGGCTAGCGACGGAGCTACGAATGGACCGGATGGTAGTTATGAGAGCCCGTATCTTAAAGAGCTTCACAAGTATGGCATTTTCCGTGCAAACGTTATCAATGAAGTGTGGCTGACTCAACACCTCATCTAGGAACGTCCGTAACATTAGGAAGAAGCTGGTACGCATTTCTCTTACGGATGTCGAATAACGTCACTAATGATCTGATCTAGAACGCTACACAAAAGGTCGACTCCATTATCGCCGAGAACCCGGGCCTGTCGCTGGACGAACTCCTTGCCAGTCGCAAGATCAATCAGGATCAGAAAGCCCAAGCCCAGAAGAAGCCTTCACTACAAGCCTCCCTTACTCAATTTGAAGAACAGATATCCCAGTATAAGCAATTTGATGAAGACTACCAGAAGCGGCTGGTAACGGAAAAGACTGCTCTCGAATCCGCACACAAGGATGAATTGCAAAAAGTTAAGAATGCTGCCAGTGCTGAGACCGAAGCAAAGTGCAAGAAAGAAGCCAAGGAAAATCTGCTAGTTCTAAGTAAATTCTTGAGAGCCGCAGCGGCAAAGCGCCAAGGTGGTAATGAATCGTCTGCGGAGAATCTTGCTTTCGAGGGTGCCTTATTGTTGGTATATGGAGGTGAAGCCGGTGCAGTCGTGGCTATGGAGAACTTAGTCTCCGGAAGCGAAGAAATAGTGCCAACCATTGAGGGTGTTCCATCTGATTTTACTTGTAAGTTCTACCCTGCAATACTATACATGTTCTTATGAATATGGAAGAGCTTACGATTGACAACGTGGACAGATAAGCAAGTCCGTGACCTCGCCTTTGAGTACGCTCCTTATGCTGCTGAAGAAGCTTGGGCTGAGGAAGTCGCCCAATCCGAGCCAAGTCCTCCTGCTGCAGAGGATTCCTCCTCAACACCAGTCGGGACTGATCCTACCGTTGCCCATGCCGGCCTCACAGAGATTGAGAATCCTGTAGAGCCTGTCGCGAACGGAGTTTCTAGTCATGTCGAGACACCCACGGTGCCTGATGCATCTAATATCGATGCTGGAGCAGCTAACGCCGCAGCAGGAAGCCAATGGGATGCCAAACCTTCTGGCGAAGCCGACTGGATGGAGGTTGCACAGCGTGACCCAGCGGAGACAGACACTGGCAATCAAGGTACACCAGCCGCGATGTCAAGTACTCAAAGCTGGGCCGAGGATGTGCCTTCCATGCCACCTCCTGCCTATAACCAGACAACTACTAATGACGGTGATGGCTTTCACGAAGTGTCGCGCCACCGCGGTGAGCGCGGACGTGGTGGAGCTCAAGGGGAGTATCGTGGAGGCAACCGTGGCGGTCGTGGGTTCAGAGGCGATCGTGGCGAGGGTGGAGGCCGCGGTCGTGGAGGTCATCGAGGCGATCGCGGTGGAGACAGCGAGCGTCGCGGACGTGGACGAGGCGGTGGGTTCCGGGAGCGCGGGCGTGGGCGTGGTGATTCAACCCAATAGGTCAGCAATGGCAACCCCGCACTGTTCGTATCAGAATTTATTTGCGCATCTGAACGCCGAGCGTGCGCGACGATCGTTTCATAATCACAAAAAGCCTTTCAATAGCAGGGAGAAGGAGCAGAGCGTTGCATTTCAGCGATAATGGCTGTCTATGCTTGGACATTGCCTATCATGTTGAGCGAGCATAGCGGAGGGAGCATTGCGTCTAAATAGGTCTAGTCCAAAAGCCTTCTCCTCCACTTGTCATCTTGCTATGGAATTGATACACTACGTGCTACTAAACGCAGAGAAGACGAGGCTCATCTACACGTGCGTTCTCCTGTTCCGGAGAAGTCGCCGATGGTGGGTTGTGCGGCTGTAAGGCGGTGCTAGGGCTGACTGATCAGACATGGTTACTGCAAGCCATCATCGAGGGCCGAGTCACTTCCATACACAAACGATACGTTAAGCATTGTTCTCAGTCTACGTTACGCTTCACTCTGAGGGAGCTCTCATTGAGTCTTCCGAAAGGTGATATTCACCGTGAAACCGAAATGTTTCGGCTAAGGGATCTGCTCAATAGCTCTGCGGGAGACTCAAATCTTCCACGACTGTCTCCATCACTTCCAGTGGAGGATGATGAATGGCACGTGTCATTATAACAGCTGAGAAGTCTGGTCAGAAAACCCCATGTCCCCTACAGGTGTAGATAATGGCGGGCATACAAGCCCGATAACGTGGAAAGCCGCACCTTCTCGAATAGCTAGACAGCGTTTGATGACTGTAACTAAGCTGAGGCCAATACGCGTGTTTACGCTTTGATCAGGGGTAAATTCTTCGATCTGATTAGATTTCTTAGGAGGCTCTGTTGTTTGTGGACCGGTTTGTGTGGGGTTCATGCGCAATACTTGCAGATTAACCGATGCGCTATCCCGCTTAGGTTTAGCCGAGCTTGGCAAAAAGCCCAGATCTCAATCAACCTCAGTTCGTCACCACATCATCTATCTCCATTTTCATCCACCGTACGGCTCGTGGTGGGCGGATAACGGAACAACACTTCTTTTTATTCTAATTGCCAAGTAGTCTTTGGTTTGACGGTTTGTTTAACAGGGTGGCAACGTCCTTTCGTGTCCGCTCTGCGCCCTGCGACATTCGACTCGACAATCCCAACATAAGGTTGCGTACAGAGAATTGATGCACACTCGTTAAACCCCCTATCAACCTTGAAAATTGAGACAGCAACTCTGCCGCGATGGCGGCTGCAGTCATGTCGCCGCCAAGCGACGTGAGCGAAGTGAAGGTGGAGATCGAACAACACGACGAGAAGCCGGCTCTCACTCCGCCCACCAGCGAAAACACCGATAAAAAAGATGATGACTCAGGGTCAGAGCTTTCAGACCTAGAACCTGAAGAGCGAGAGCCTTCTGTGGCACCAAAAAGCGAGCCGACAGAAGAGGAGGAGATCTTTCCTGATCACTACTATGAGGGTGGCAAGGTCCCTGTCTTCAAGCCTGTAAGTGCTGCGATGGGCTCCAGATGCATTGTTCGCGTAGACTAGCTAGGTATGGTGTAACTGACTTTCGTGAAGACCATGGACCAATTTCGCAGCTTTCCAGAATTCATAAAGAAGATTGATAGATATGGTATGAAGTCAGGAATTGTCAAGATCATACCCCCTAAAGAATGGTATTTGATCCCGTTCCAAGACTTCACAGGGGTACAATTTGCCACCAGCTAACACCACTAGGCGAGACGCCCTCCCCGCACTTGACGAACAAGTCAAAACGATCAAAGTCAAGAATCCTATTACACAAGAATTCCATGGCACCCATGGTACCTACACACAGGCAAACATAGAGAAACAGCGGTCCTACAATTTGCCCCAATGGAAGGAGTTGAGCGAGGAGAGCAGTCACCAGCCTCCGGCCAAGCGTGGAGAGCGTCGACGCAATCAAGAGAAGACCACAAGGGCCCCCTCTACGAGAACAAGAAATGCCACAGGGACAAGTGCAGGCTCCAGGAAGAAGGCTGGCCGACCCAGAGTCCGTGCATTACCAACTACAGTCCATAATCATGAGGAGGGGACCGAAGAAGGCACAGGCGAAAGTAGGGCCCAAACACCCCTCACTCCAATCTCGCCACCCCCGGAGCCGACGAAGGTAAAGAAGGAGCCATTGAGCGTGGACGAAGCGCCAAAGCCCAAGGGACGTCAACCAAAGTCTGACCAAGCGAAGTCCGTCTCTTCAAGACGACAGCACAATAGACGAGATCAGGTTGACGTCATCGATGAAGAGGCTTTTAAGGGTTTCGACTATCGCGTTTACAATCAGGACGAGTGGACTACAGAGCGTGTTCAGGAACTGGAGACCGCATACTGGAAGAGTTTGAATTTCAGTAATCCCATGTACGGCGCTGACATGCCAGGCTCCCTGTTCGATGACTCCACAAAGGAATGGAACGTAGCTAAGCTTGAAAATCTGCTTGATGTCCTCGGTCAGAAAGTGCCAGGTGTCAACACTGCTTACCTATACCTTGGAATGTGGAAGGCTTCTTTTGCTTGGCACTTGGAGGATGTCGATCTCTACAGTATCAACTATATTCATTTCGGAGCTCCCAAGCAGTGGTACAGCATTTCACAGGAAGATGCGAGGCGCTTCGAGGCTGCTATGCGAAGTAAGTAACATCATGTCAGAATTACCCAATCATACTGACAAATCATCGAACAGCTATCTGGCCTAACGACGCTAAGAATTGCGATCAATTCTTGCGGCATAAGACGTACCTGATCTCGCCCTCTGTACTCCAATCCCAGTTCAATATCCGTGTCAATCGTTTAGTTCACCACGAAGGTGAATTCGTCATCACCTTCCCTTACGGTTATCACTCTGGCTACAATCTAGGCTACAACTGTGCCGAGTCTGTCAATTTTGCCACTGAATCTTGGTTGGACTACGGAAAGGTTGCCAGGAAATGCAATTGCGAGGCTGACAGTGTTTGGGTTGATGTTCGCGAAATTGAGCGTAAGCTGCGGGGTGAGCCAACGCCTGAGTATTATGAAGAAACAGACGACGATGAAGATGAAGAAGATGATGACGAACCTGCGAATCTGCCCACGCCTCCTGGAAGCGACAAAGGTAAAGCGAAGCGGACCCACAAGCGGAAGAGGGACACCAATGACAAGGACAACAAGCCTAAGATCAAGAAACTACGGATTAGGATCAAAGCACCTGCACATGAGCCATGCATCCTATGTCCCAATGATAGCAAGTACGAAGAGCTTCTACCCACAGACAATGGTAAAGAAGCTCATTGGCGTTGTGCGAAATACACGCCTGAGACCTATATTTCTGAGGAGAATGGCTCTAAGATCGTCTGTAACATTGCTGGAATTCCGAAGGATCGATTGGAGCTGAAGTGCAATTATTGTCGCAACAAGAAGGGTTCCGTCTTTCAATGCTCTCAGAAGAAATGCACTCGAGCTTATCATGCGACTTGTGCAGCTCAAGCGGGTGTCCTAGTCGATATCGGTCCAGTGCCGTACTTTGAAGACGATGGCACAGAATACATTGATGAAGATATTGACTTCAGATGCCGTATTCACCGCGGCAGGAGGGGCAAGCATGTGGATGCTGCCGCTCTCGAAGAGGTCCCGCTCATCAGAAAGACCGCATCAAAACTTACAGTTGGAGAAGTCGTTCAAATGCAATACCTTTTTGGTGACATCTTTGCTGGTTTTGTGCTAGAGAATCGTAAGAGCGAGCAAACACTCCTGATTGAGGTTCTACCGAAGGGGTAAGTCACACCATCGTGCTGTTCAATGATCAATTTCTAACTCCCAACGCAGTGAGAAGCTCGAGATCGACTACAAATGGCTCGTTGTATTTGACCCGCTCAACTCTCAACGGCCCATGATTTCTGAAAACGCTAAACCTTGGCCTGCGGAGCTGGCTCGAAAGAGCCGCGCTTCTGGGAAAGACCCAACTATAAATGAAGGACCCAAGCCAAATGAACTCTTCTGCGATTCTACCTCTTTCCGTTGGGAAGAGTTCGAAACACGCAAAGACTTTCGAAACCCCGAGCAAGTCAAAGTCGACATCTCTAAGCCTAAAAAGCTATGGTTCTATCTTGGTAGGGATTCCACGGAAGCAAGAGCACATTTCACTAGTGACTTGGCCGTGCCAAAGAATGATCCTAGTGGCAACTTCTTGGAGACGGTACGAATTGCAACTGTTGCAGCCACTGCAGGTCCAGTCCATCGGAAATCCTTCCCAGCACCCCATCCCCTCAATCAAAATGCGATAAATGCTGTACGCGCAAACTACCCTCCACAACAGCCCAAGGCTCAGACCACTTTCTATACCAGCTCTTCACCTACGAAGGAGCGTCCATATCATGGCAAATACGCGATCGCTGAACGAGATCAAATTTACACCAGCTCCCAAGCTTATCAACGTCGGTTCCAGCAAGAAGCCTCAACCAATCCTTATCAACCCCAATATCAATATCCGGGAAGCACCTATCAAAATTATCGAGCTCCTCAAGCACCAATGGGCTCAACGGTGCCAACAGCTTCTATGATATCTGGGAGGCCTGGAACGCAACAGTCATTTGCAGGCGCACCTGATTACACGATGAGGACTCACAACATAGGCTCTTTCCCTAATACGTCTACCTACGCCCCTCCAAGGCCGCCTCCATTTGAGCCGCCGAGGCCGGCCTATAATTATCAATCACAGACAGTTCCAACTCCGACGCAGCCGGCACCATACTCTCGGCCTCAAGCTCCTGTTGCCAACATGACTGGCTCGGCTCCTAAAGCGAGCAGTCCTACTAGCCAGACTTGCTTCAGTAGACCTTCGTCGGCTCAACGACGGCCATCAGGGTCAAGTGTTGTCACAACACCAGTAGCAGAGACTAAGCAGGTCTCTCACCTCGCTGTCTCAAAAGAGTACACCTATCTCCATGACGCCGAAATGGCGCGTCCGAAGGTCTACCAGTCCCCCTATGCACCCGAAGGAGGGTTCACGGCTGCCTACTTGCCGCTTCCGGCAGTTGCCCCTAAGAGGAGATCGAGGGCTCTTAGCACGAGTGAAGAATTCTTGATGAAGCGCACACCCAGCCAGCAAGAGCGAGTCAACAAGAGCCTCAGCGAAGACCGAGCCAGGGCTCAGGAAGAAGCGCAGGCACTAGTACGGCAACAAACCCAGCAGCAAGCTGAAGGCCGCGATCCTCACGGTCACACTCACAACCGTAGCAACAGCCTCAATCAGCAATATCATCATCCACAACCACAGCATCTTCCAATGTCAGCTATCCAGCAACCGCAACCCTCTTACCGCTTACAATCACCTCCACACTACCATAATCCTCACGCCAGCGCCAATTCTTATCAACAATACAACCACTACTCACCCACCTATGCCACCAATGCCCTCCACCACCACCAAGGCGGACCAGCGTACCAATACCAACTAATCCAAAACTACCAACAACCTCCTCTTCACCCACCCTATCGCAAGAACACCCCACCCCAACAACAGTCCTACTACCGCCCCAACCCAACCCAAGTAACTCCTGGCGAAATCCAATACCAGTCACCACATGATTTCCAACTGCAGGTGCAGCGCGAAGCCCAGCACTCGTCTCATGGGCATAGCTTTGATCATTTCTTGAAGGGCGTCCATAGTGCTGCTGGTGTGCATGCTACGCAAACTGATGGTAGTGGTAGTGGTTGGAGTGGGAATTACGGGGCTAGCAGCGGCGGTGGTGGCGATGGTGGTGATGCGAATGGGCAGGGGAGTCCGCTTAAATATGAGATGAATGGTGGTGGTGGGGAAATGTTACCGCAGATGCGAGAGGGGAGTAGATTTTAATGTTTGGAATTGGCTTGCTGGACAAGAAAATACTTGCTATAAATATACCACACGACGAGCTCTATGATCGAGAACGAATACAGTGGTGGATGAGCATGAGGGTACGGGCATACATTATCCTTCTTTTCGCTTCCGTGTACATATCTTGCATCTTCTCCCTCCCTCATCATCATCATCATCATTATCATGTTTCTGTGGTGTATGTTGCTTTGATGCTTTTATAAGACGGTGTAAGAGGGAGGTTTTGGTAATGGTGAGGACGGGATGAGGATATATATTGGCTAGGATTGCATGTATGAGCGGCGTTTTGATGAACGAAAGAAGGCGGGGTCTGAGGTGGGGAAGGATGCATTGATTTGCATTTGTATTGTTACTGTTTGCTCTTAATAGATGGAAATATCCTAGGTTTCCCAAGCAATCTTATTCTTTGAGAGGTAGTCGTGATCTGTAGGGATGTGTATGGGGTGCTGGGTTTCGGTTTTTGCGCATTCATGTTGTTTATTACGCGTCTTTGTTGCAACGGGTTCGGATTGCAATTCTGTATATCAATATTCTTATGTGATCTGGTCCATGGTTAGAATTGGGAAAACGGTTTCTTCGCTTGTGAGATTGATGCTATCCAGATCATGAGTACTATCTCTCTGAAGTCACACCCTTGCCTCAACCTCCTTCCTATCTTCCTCCCCATCTCCCTTCTCCTGTCCCTCCCCTTTCACAGCCCTCAACCCTCCACCCCAAATCTCGAACTCCACCCCTTTGTCCCCTTCACCCGTAGGTGGTGCCCACGCCGAAAAAGCAACCCTCATCCACCGTCTCCACCTTCTTGGAGTCCACTCCGCTGCCTCACTCCCCTCACCCTCAGTACTACCCGCATTACCATAGTCGCTCTCCTTAACTAAGGCAACACGACAAGCTATCTGATTCGCCCATACAAGACCCAGACTCGGCGTCTTTAGATTCTGATTCATACTCGCTTGTTGTGACAATAGAGACCCAGAGGAGTCATGATGATGAGGAGGATGACCACCCCATCCCGTGAAGAAACGCTGCTGATGATCCAGACTCAACACGCTTGGCGCGGGCATAGCGTTGGTATTGCCTTGCGTCCCACCCGACAACAATGGCGACGAGTTCAAAACATTACTTTGCCATCCCGTTCCTCCGCCACCCCCCCTTGAACCCGCCCCCACGGCGTGTGACTCAAATCTATCGCCCACTTGATTCGCCACCACCACCGCACAATCGTGTTCTCTCGCTAGATTTCTCAGCAGCGCACCCAATTTTGCGAGCTGAGTTGAGCGTGTAGCTAGCGCGGCTGGCGTATTTGCCATAACACCCGCACGATAATTCGCCGTCACAGAATCAATAACTACAAGCCCGATGTTGTGGCGGGATAGCGCGAGGGGGAGTTGATATGTTAGGATGTGGTCTTGGGATTCGAGATCGGGCGTTTGGAGGGTCAGGATGTTGGATAATGAGGGCGTAGTTCGTGAGGTTTGGTTGGGGAGGGGTGGGTCGGTTGTTGGGGAGAGGAGGGGCTGCGTGCGCAGGAGTTGGTTGAGGCGCAGGGTGGGTAGGGGCGATTCAGTAGATATGTAGAGAGTTGGGCGCGAGAGGCCATGGGGTGGGGGAAGTTGGGCCGATAAGAGGAGGCTGAGGAGGAGTTGGGTTTTCCCTGCGCCGCTAGTAGGGGAGAGTAACGTTTAGTGGTGGTAGTAGGGAAGGTTAGGGACTGGGAGCGTACCTTTCACCTGTTATTTCGGTGATGTAGCCTGTAGGGATGCCGCCGCCTAGAGCTGCGTCGAGGGTGAGGTCGAGGGTGCTGATTGTGTTCCATTGAGTTGTGATCTCTTCCCCTGTTTGCTTTAATGTGCCAAAATCTGCCTGACCCTCTCCTACATTTTCGAACTTGGCAGCGTTCTCATTCTTCAGCCCCAGTTGGCCTTGTAGAATCGCGAGGACATGATTCGCAAGCCTCCTCACATCGAGCAAGGGTAGTTGGGCCCGCTTCGCTATTTCCAACGCATCAAGAGTTAGGAGATCGGTGGTGGTGATTAGATGTTTCTCTAGTGAGGGTATTAGATGCGTGTATAGTTTTATGGGGAAGTCTGGGATTGTGTGGAGGAGGTCTGTCATGAGGGGAGATGCATGCTGGGAGTTTTGGGAACTTGATAGTGGCCGCGCTTGCATCGGAATCTAATCGCACGCGGAGCGCGTAAAATCTGTCTAACCGCAAGCGGCGTCAATATCAACATTCAAAGTAAACAAACCAGTGGTGTCAATTAGCGGACCATTACGAGCATCTAAGAACCTCGAATGGACGAGCTTCATACCTAGAGGACGCATCAAACGCCTCGTGCAGTATATGATGGCGTCCAAGAAGCTCTATCCCCGCTCAACCATTAGGCGTATTGTCAAAGCCCATTCGAACAAGAGCGTCAGTAAGAATATTGACACCATGGTATGCCAACTCTGGCCCAGATTCTAGCCCCACTCCGATAACCCAAATCCGGCATTCTCATAGGTTTTCCTCGACTACACCCTATTCATCCAAGAGTGAGACCACTGTCATACTGTATAGCCTACCGATCATATCAACTGACACTGTACTTACGCGAAAGCTTAATGCGAGAAGCATCCGTGCATGCGAAGAAGACGAAACAGCGAGGTATCACAGCTGATAGTGTTAGGAAAGTGACTGAGGTGATTCGAAATCTGAAATCATTGAGGAGGAATGGGGCTAATGTATCGAATAGAAGAGTCTTATGAAGTTCAAGTGCTAAATGCCGTATCGATAATGACGTCGGTGCTTTGGTGGGGATATTGGGGATCGGAAAGGCGGCGCAGGATGGATAGATGGATGATAAGTCAAAGAGGACCAGACATGGTGGGCACGAAGGATGTCTTGTGGTTGAAGAAAGCCAACTCAAATCATATGATGCTTTCGCTGGTGTGTCAGTACCGACTTAGAGAACACGGCCCTACGTTTGCCCACATATTCTTTAATTGATCGTACCATGATCAATAACGAACGCAGTAAGAAGAAATTAATTGTCCACTTGTAACCTCCACTCGCGAATGTCGTTGCGGATTCCTACAAGGACCCGCTACATTCGGATAAAATTAATAGAATAGGAGGGGTACAGATGAAGTTTCATTTTGGTCTAAGCTTAAGCCATCCTGTAGAAATGCTCCCGCTGTTTTTGATATACACCTTACTGGGTTTTAAACCTGCCGCTAGCTCGGGATGGTAAATCATGTGTGGCGTTATCAGACTCTCATCATGATATCGTCTCCCTCTGATCCTCCTTGATCATATCCGCCGCCTTCTCAGCGATCGCGTACACTAGAGCACAAATGTTGCCCTATAGATGCAATGAAATAATGCTAGCGTCAACAATCCTTAGACGGGTCTATACTGAAGACCCTCAACCTCTCATCCACCATTTGGCCCAATGCCGCCGTGCCGCAGGGATGGTATTCTGTTCCGGTGTGCTTTCGAGGATAGTCTTCCCGCTGAGCAGGATCGTTCATATCCATATCTGGTACCTGGAACACTCTTGCGCGTACTGCATCGGCCAAAGGTTTCGTGCGGAACATCTTGTCAGCTATTCGGAGGCCAACAGACAAAATCTCTACGTCCACTTTACTTTGGAGGTATTGTGGATCGATGCGTGGTTGGACTGTAGCATCAGTGCTTTAGATATGGATCGATCTCCGCGAAAAGGGATGCGACGCAGAGACGATGATGGAACATCGATTGTTACCAATGCCTGGGGCTAAGAGCTTTGTTCGGTCGTCGAATTGGGAAGGATCTGTGGACGCTGCAAGAATAGCAAGCTGAATGCTCGTTGCTTGGGGTTTCATGATCCTTTTGGCGAGAATCTCCCGTTCTTCCATAGTCCAACGATCTCGGGCCGACTCTATCTCCTCGTTCACCGCCTGACTAATGCGGCTCTTTTCTTTCATGGTTGCTATATGAGCAATAGCGACAAAACCTTTGCCGTTGAGGCCATGAGCCAGCGGTCCACCTTGACCCATTTCGTACTTCTGCATAGCCTCGCCGATGACAGCTTGCTGAGTCAATTGGTCCAGGGAAAGCTCACCATCGACGAGGTCATAGGATAGGACTGTTGCAGGGTGATCCTCGAACTGCTCGCCAACTCGTTCGCTGTCAACGATACACTGCAACCCAACGTTTTCGAGTACGTCTCGCCTTCCGATACCAGAAAGTTCCAAGATTTGGGGCGTCTGTACCACTCCGGCGGCTATGGTAATCTCTCGCTTGGCTTTTACGATGCATTCCTGCCCGTCCTTCAAGGATACAACGCCTGTAGCAGCTGGTATGTGTCTGTCACAGTCAAGCACTATCCTAGCCACTACTGTCTCTGTCAGGACCATGAGATCGTTTCTCTTGGCATTAGGCATCAAGTATCTGTTTGCGGAATAGCTCCTCGTCCCTGGACCTTGACTTCTGTCGATAGTACTTAGGTTTGAATATCCACTCAAATGGGTCCCGCTCCAAGCATCTTTGGGAGCTGTCCACTGCAGACCCATTGCCTTGCTCGCCTCGTGCCAAAGGTTTTCGACTGGAGGAGACCAATTCCCAAAGCTCGTCTTGATCGGGCCTGAATTGCCATGGGACTCCGTCTCGTAGGCTATCTTGACTTTTACGCCCGAGTCATTGTGGTCTGCTTCAGCTATTCGGGCTACCATTGATTCGCTTTTCATGAAAAAGGCTTTGAGGCCTGACCATCCCCAATTGGAATACCCAATAAGACGGACCCAATCGTCGTATTAAGCCGCTTGTCCACACACATGCATCATGTAGTTGATGGCGCTGGAGCCGCCAAGCACCTTCCCTCGAGGAAATGCATGTACAATGTAATTGGTGCCAGGCTGTTTCCCTAAGTCAGTAGCCCTTCCTGTAAAATTCTGCAAGAATATGAATCTTAGCATTGGGAAGATTCACATGAGGCACTGTGTGCATGAGCCAGTCATAGTCCTTGTTACCCACAAGTGCTGGAGTTGCTGCTGGTGTCAAAATCGAGGGATCCTCTAATCTTGCTGCCCCGGCTTCAATGACACCGAAGATGATATTCGGGTCCTCAGAAAGGCGACTGGCGGCAGCAAGGCCTCCAGTGCGCCCTCCCACCACGAGGTAGTCGAAAGAAACCTGGATAAACTCTTCTGCGCTATTGATGATGGACATTGTACAGGAAGGATGAAGTATGGGAGGAACGGAAGGTAATGCGTCTGGCAAGTTGGCAAACCCAATAACCAGGAGGAGAATAACGTCTTAGTCTCTCTGTAGCCATTACATTTGGGCCTAGAGACTTGTAGCGGGGGTTTGCCCCACGCATGAGTAGGACCATCATTCCCGCCTCATGCAGTGCAACTCCAAGGACTCCGGATTAGGAAAGTTTGGCAGTGGAGGAGGGAAGGTGGTGATTCGCATGGGAAGTGCAGTTCGTGCCTCTTGAGCGAAACACTTCATGAAGATAAATTACAATCTTGCTGTACTGTTACCTGTCTCTTCTCCTTTCTGAGCGAGCCAATCCTTTGGGATCAATCGCCCGTTTTCCAGAGGCATCGCCTATTATATTCCCCCTTAAGACGGCTGTAATCCTCGTGAGGTTATATGCATGAGCCGAAATGCGTGGCGCTGGCCATTCATACGGGGTCTAGCAAATCTCTAAGGATCGTTACTTCACCGCGCAAATTGGAACCACGATGTTTCTTTGGCTGGCAAAGATTTAGGGTTAATTGGCAACGGGTAATGATGGAACCCCGAAGACATGGCGACGCTAAAGCCAAGATCAAGCGCCTCCGCAATACAAATACTTCCCTCAATCCAACCGCTAGTCAACAACATCACCATATTTATCCGGAACCCTACTTGGATCTCCCCTCCATTTGAGGATGAACAACGCACCTATAGCGAAAGCGAACTCGAGGACTTCAAGAGCAGATTTAGTGTTCTTCTCCGCCTGAAGAAAGAGGACGAAAACCTTATTAACGGACTCTTAGATTTCGTCTTTGCAGGCAGTGCTCCTCAAGCTGGTATGCGGTCTGTTCTATTCAGCCAGTTGAGAGACAAACCTGATATGCCCGAACTCGAGGAGCAGCTCATCGGTCCATGGGCCGTATGATGTCGAAGGCTTACACCCGGGCCCAATTATCTTGAATGCCTCAGAGCTCCAAATGTTGAAATCGCTTTTGGCAAATGTGAAAGGATCACAGAAAAAGGCCTTGTTGTCACCAGAAAGGAATACGTCCTCGACATTCTTATCTGTGCTACTGGGTTCGATAATTCTTACAGGCCGCAATCTCCGGTGATAGGTTTGGACGAAATCAATTTGCAAGATCAGTGGGCATCGGAAGCCAAGAGGTACGTGGGAATTGCAGTATCTGGCTTCCCTGATTACCTGATGATCACTGGGCCTAACAGTCCCGTCGGCAATGGGACTGTGATACCGGCTATTGGTGCGCAGTGAACTTGAAATTCCCCACTGATGCAGTGTAGAGGATGATAATTTTCGAACAGAGGCTCAAGCTGATTACATGTTAATATTATGCAATTGATGGTAGGCCGAAAACATCGCTTCTTTTCATCCCACAAAGGAAGCTGTCGAAGACTTTACTGCTTGTACGGACCGATTTATGAAGGAAGCAGTCTGGGATCAAGACTGCCGACCTGGTTCAAAAAGCATCGCGTGACACCCAGAAACACAGCGCTGTCGCCGGGTAGCACCTTGCACTATCTTGAGGCCACGTCTGCTGTAAGATACGACGACTGGAACTTTACCTACAGCGCCAACAACTTTTCCTGGCTTGGTAATGGGTACAGTCAGACGGAAGTTCTCCCGGATGGTGACCTAAGTACTATATCGAGAAAGTGATGACTCCCCTTTCGTGGGAAATGCAAAGCGTATCACAGCTCTTACTATCAGATGGGAACGAGACGTTGCAGATGTCTCAGATCTGGTCACCAGCGAGACACGAACTGTAGAAGTCGCATGAGCAAGGTGCACTATTGGCTCACGAACAGAGGATTCATGGCCTTGAGTATTCGCTCATTCAAAGATGGACATTCTCAAATCTCACGTCAGCGAAGGGTAGACGTTGTAATTTTTTGGCGACAGCTACGCACTATCGGGCCGATCCTATATCTTGGGATGAGGCGTAGCATGATGCGCCATTGGTTAACATTCCTTCGAGAGCTTGGTCTCGGTTAATAGGTATGGGTTGCATCTCCGCCCGATATTGACCTCGCACACACTGAGAACAGTCCCTGTGTTATGATTCGCGCACTTGCGGTATGCATATGCAAGTAGGGGGTAGACATACTGGAACGGCACCGTGATTCAGATGTGCCACGTTGGATCGATATGGTTAATTCCGCGAAGATAATGTCTGCTGCAGCTTCCCTATTATTCACTGCCAGATTTGTCGTCCGTTGCGAGAACCGAATAGGCACATTACGACAACGTCCAGAAAGATTCTCTGCTCGCCATTCTATTCCCTCAATTCGTGAATAAGCCAGAACGGCGGAGATATGCAATGTGGCTCTGGTCATTGAAAACATGTGCACACTAGAGATGTACAAGTCGCATCCATACCTCCATCGGCAACATCTCTGGAAATGTAGTAGAGTTCATCAGATTATTGAAGGAGTTGATGTGCAGTCGGTCGAGCTTGCGGCGCATGGGTGACGGACGTTGAAGACCAGGATCACAATTGTGCTCTATTGTCTGGTGTAACTTGGTGATGCTCAGCATTTCGAGATGGGGGCAAGTAGTTATGCTGATGTTATCCCCATTTTCGGAGCGCTCGGTATCGGTAGTTCCCTGCTCCAGATCGGGGTGGTCATATAACTCATATGAATGCCATATCGTCCTCGTCAGCTCTTGATCATGATTATCTTCTGTCACTTCTCTCTGTAAATTTTAACAAAAGCTTTCAGATATCAAAGAAAGTCTCACATCCATCCTCATGACCGTGTCACCTGAAAATCCCTGCGTCAATGGAATGACCCAGCTGGACAAGGAACATGTGGAACCCGTAAGAATCTTGCAGCGAATCCTCCAAATTCAACTCAGATCAAATGCCAGCATACCAGAAAGCAACTCACTGATGCCCATCCCCGCAGGATCTCCCCCAGGCCTCCTCCCTCCTCTACCACCTCCGCACCCTCCATATTTTCACCACCTCCGATCTCAAAGCCTTCGGTCGGTGGTGTGGCCGCTGTTCTGGGGGGTGGAGGTTTGGGGATAGG